>VOQK01000026.1:29462-46447 GCA_015052645.1 Benitochromis conjunctus | reverse complement strand
CAAAAAATAGTAAAAAAAAAAAAAAAAAAATTGTAAGATTTTACAGTATTTCTTGAAACCCACAAATATGATTTACCAAAGCAGGAAGCAAAAGTGCTGTAGTGAATTTCTCACCATAGCAGTGCTGAAATGGTTCCAGCATGGTGATGTAACACTTTGACCTCATAGCCTTTGCAAAAAACAATCCACCTTAAAATAAAGTGTACAAATTAAACGTACCAAACAACATGAAAGCAAAGAGCCATTCTGATTTAAACAATGTAAGTAAAGGACCATATACTGGATGAGTGATGTGAACAATGGTTACAGGTTACATTGAAAACATTTTTTTTTTATCCACCTAAATGCTATATCGACATTTAGACGGCATAATTTGTTTTCCAATATTCTTGATAATCCGTGTACCACTGTATAGGTCTCAGATTAAACACACTCCACTGAAATCAAGTGAACTATCACTTTAGACTAATTTCAGTCCTTTACCCCTAGAACCAAAAGATAATTCTGTTTATTATTGCTTTTTTACAGTTATTCTTTCATGAAAAGCACAGTAACTGGGCACAGTAATTCTCTGCCACACGTCTGACACGGACAACCTGTCTGTGAAAGAAATCAAGCAATAAATTAACATTTAGAGTCCTGACAATTCATTTGTTGTCATAGCAACATTTGACTGTGCAACAATATAAATGAATTAGTCTAGCTTTGTAAAAAGTCAGACCTGCACAATGGATGTGCCATTTAAAGGAGCAGTGTGTAGAATTTTAGTGGCATCTAGTGGCGAGGTCCACATCACAACCAACTGAGCAGCCCTCACTTTAGCTGCCAAAGCATCCTTTCAAGCATGCAGTAAAAACTAAAGTGGCTGCAAAGCCTTAAAAAATGTTGTTACTTGCCCACATCCCCTGGACGTATCCTGAGAAAGTAACAACATCACAGCAAGCCCTGCTAAAGTTGTAAGAAATGCAAAAGACTCTCTCTAGAGCCAGTGTTGTTATTTTTATCCCTCTAAGTCTGACACAGGGCTCTTAATTATTAGGTTAGAAAATTTATTGTTGTGACCTCTATGCTTCTAGACAGGAGTCAAATATTTTAGTTTGTCGGTACATTAAAAACACAAGCACTTAGACGAGATGCAGAGTTACGGGGTAGTTGTGAACCTAAAAAAAATCAAGCTTATCTTTTACAACCCATATGGCATCTGCTACAACCAGATCTTTTTAGTGAAAGGTACATGGTGGCCTACACACACAAAGCAAAACCAAAGTAACTAGTACAAACGACCCTTGTTTAACTGCCGACATTATGTTTTTTCTCCCTCGACGGGAGGGAGTAATTGGTTCCATTTGTTTGTCTGTCTGTCTTTTCAAATTTTGTGTGATGCTAGATACCAATAAGAGCTGATTTAATCTGGATAAAAATCAAAGTCATACCAAATGTGAAAATGATCAAAACTTTATGTCACTCACAATTTCTTTTATAGATTAAATTTAGACAACAATAAACTATGCCTTGGTGGACATGAGTACTTAGGTTGACTAAGCATTTGACTTTGACCATAATTGTTAACACCCAGGATCAAAGTTGACCTTGAAAAAACTTTTCAAGAAATGTTATAGAGTAGTATACCATGTGAAAGGCATGGAGAGAGATGAACAACACACTTTATTTTTCAATATGGCGCCCTACAACGTCACGCTGATATAATCATATTGTAATAAAAACAGACTGACATCAGCATGTTGTAATAAAAACACCATAAAACATCCACGTTTTAGGATAGCCATTGCCCTTCAGGAGGCGCTGCGTTCTCTCACTGCTATTGTTTCAGGTATAATTTAAGCTTGCCTTCCGCACACATCTCTGCAACCTGAGTATGTGAGGCTGACAATGGCCCTAAAATTCAGAACAAGAAAAACTTGTCAGATGCCTTATTGTAGCAGCATAATAATAATACTTGTGCACCCACCATCCCCCTTCTGTCTTACAGTTTCAGCTACTTACTTGCTTCACGCTCCAAACCCATGTTGCTAAACAAGAAGCAGAGAAAATAAACAAGTCAGCAAAGACGCAACCAAACATGTGGAGAGCAGCAAAGAATAAATACTGTAATTAATAATGATCAATGAATTCAAAAGTTCTACCTGTCAGGGTAGGAACTCTGGCTGCAACAGTGGTAGCATTGCTCTTGTTGCCATCACATGTCTTCTGCACAATTCTGTCAATGATACTGACATAAAAACCATAATAAATAAAAATAAGGTGAACAAAACGCTTATGTTGCTGTTCTTAGTTAATTGAGCAGCTGTCTACAATTTGTATAATTAAAAAATAATATAATTTAATAATCTGTATAAAGTGATGAGCCTATTTCAGGCAACTATTTGTCAGCTTGACCCTGACACACTGTGACTGGATAAGACTACTGTTGTTAACTTACGACGCCAGCTCCCGGAGGTCATTTTTACAAACTATTTCCTGTACTTCCTGCTTCTGACTACACCACATAAATAAATATATATTATATAATAATATTTATTATATAAATAATAAATAAAAAACAAAAAGCTGACTAAACAGGTTTTCTTGTCCAGGAAAGATGATAGCCAGGTTTGCTTGTAAATGTATTTGTTTATTTTTTTTAGAAGAATCAGAATTTTAAACCTGCTCAGGAGTGGAGTGGGGTGGGTGGGTTAACTGTGCAGTTAAACGTTAACCTGACTTCAGACTGGTTCCAGTAATTTTCCAGCAGCATAGAGTCATTCTTTGTCAAGATAGTTTCCCCAGGAGTGGGAGGGCACAGAAACCGCATATCTATATTGGCACATAAACCACAATCCAGCTGCTTTATTGAAAGTTTTTCAAACACATTTATTGTTGGTTTACTGAAATAAACAACGTAGAGGCTAGTTACAGCGAACAAGGTTCTTAGAAAGCAGCTTTTTATTTTACTGCCCTAGCCACAGCATTCACTCTGCTGCCATCTGGCAAGTATTACAGAAGTACTGACTGCTGTTCCAGCAGACTTTAGGTCAGTTCATTTCCTCAGACCACTCACTTCACCCTCCGTCATCATGTATAAAAGTCTTTTTGTTGTCGTTGTTCTTTTATTTACAACTAAATCATTTTTTTTTTTGTTAGTAGTATAATGGCATTACATCATTCAACAATTTTATTACACAAATTACACATTAACTGCAGAATACAAATAGTGTGATTGATTGTGTATTTTATGGTTTTAGTGTGTTAATGATAAGCATTTGCCTTCCATGTACTTACTGGTTATCAAGAGCTGGTCTGATGTGGACTCTGGCAGTGAACTGGCCATGGAGGATGATCTAGAGCAAGCGGCTGTAAAACAAACCGCCGTAAGCGCTCATTCCTCTCAGTATCTATTGCACTATTGAAAATGGACTTATCTGCTGCAGACGCCCAAAATATTAGAGTAAACTGTCTTTCCCTGTGGTTGGCTTACCTCTCTGCAGTGGAGAAGTTCTTCAGGACCACTATGTGCAGAAAGGGCTTTTCACTTTGCCTCTGAGTCACGCTCAGTGTGGTTCAATCTGATGCTGCAAAAAGCCTGGCAGGTGCAGCAACACGGTCCGTTTCAGATGAATGACACTTAAATGAAAAGCATAATAGCAGCAAACATGTTCAAATCCTGCAGTCAAACAACACATAAGAAAAAAACATCAGTGATGTAGCTACATAAAATCTTTTCAACTCTGAGCGGGATCATTATATGTATTTCACTGTATATAATTAGAAGAAACATGACGCTGCACAGTACGACCACAACCAGGAGAAAACAAACACGTCTCGTTTGGATGTTTGTTTGTTCTGCTCCAGCAATGGTAAGCTAAGATAAACAAAAAAATTGAGGTCTAAGCCAAGCACTTGGAAGTCTGGTTTCCTGATAATGCTTGCAAAACCTCTGCCCCACAATCGAGGTCATGAAGACAAAAGAAAAAATGTAAACAGAAACCTAATCCCACAGACAACTCAGAGAACAGAGGTCTGTTTTTAATATTCATTGTTCTCTAAAGCCATCCCTCAGAGCCGTTCCTGCAGTGAGACAGACTCCTTAAACTTCCAAGCGGTAGACTAGTTGTCTCTCCTATCACACACGACTGGGATATTGGCTCTTCTTGTAAGGTCCAGGGATCATCTCCTTCTTGCAGTTTTTTTTTAACCTTCAGAGAACAATAATGTTTCGTAAACTGAATAATAGTAGCATCAAACTCAATATAGGCAAATTTCTTTTACAGAGCATTATTTTTTTTTTGCAGTTTCAGTTAAATGTAGGATTTAAATCATTCTATTTTTACTTTACATTATTCACAGCTTTTCTGCAGATGGGGGTTGCACCTTTGGACATTCCTGAATTTGTAAGCAGCATAGAACGATCTTCCTCAGTTAACTTCCAATGATTACTTCCTTCAAACCATTGACTCTATTAGACCCCTTCTGACAAGACTGTTTAAAGAAGTCCCACCATTAATTAGTGCTTCAATCTTTAATATGATAAATCTGTCTTTATTATTAGGCTACCTACCACAGGTTTTTAAGATGCTGGTTATTGAACTATTACTTAAAAAGTCTTGACTTGGCCCAGATGTCTTAGCAAATTATAGACCAAACTCTGACCTTCTTTTTATTTTAGCTTATTTATTTTTATTTATTTTAGCACAAGTGAAGGTTATGAATGATCTACTTATGCCTGCTGACAGTTGATTAATCTCTGTTTGTCCTGCTAGACCTTAGTGAGGCATTTGATACCACAATATTTTACTGCAAAGACTAGAACATTTTGTAAGTATTAAAGGTACTGTGCTGCAGTGCTTTGAATCATATCTGGCAAACAGATTTCCAGTTGCTCATGAAAATGGGGAGTGTTCTTATACAGAGTTCCACAGGGAACCGCGCCAGGACCAATTCTGTTTACTTTATATAGCCTTCCCTCGGATAGCTCATGTATTTGGTAGCATCACAACTGAGCTGACTATCAATGCACTATTTAAAACAAGTACTGCAATCAAATATGAGTTCCAGCTGTATAATAATCATCCACATAATAAACACTGTTAACCATTAATATTTTATGAACATCTTTATTATAGCTTTCCAGATAATGTTCACAGATGGTTTACAAACTAATTATTAACAAATTCGTGAACATTGTTATCAAATTATTACTTCTAGTAAAACACACTTAACAGCTGGTGGTTATGTGTTACTGATTTTTGCCCTAGAATCTTCCTGTATTACAAGAAATGACCTAAACAGAAAATAACAACCTTTATTACAAAACGTTTCAGCACAAAAATAGATGGTGTTAGATGCTAGGGTTAGCTTCTGAGAGCGCCTCAAGCTCTGTTTTTTTAGTCATCAACTGTAGTTGTTTGAAAAGTACAAGTCCGTCCCCTGCAGGGTCAGAGGTGCAGAGTATCCAGTGATTGTTGTCCTGTTCAGCTTTATGGGAATCCAAGAACGTGTGAGCCGTCAGCTCATACTCCTTGCCATACATCGTCCTGCAAGGACACAACTGTTATGCACAGAATAACGATAGTTGGCACGCAGGCGACCTAACGTCACTTTTAGCTGCCATACTGAAGGCGGGAATCTGTTAGCAGCAGAAGTGAATTCACATCTAGGTGGTCATTATTTTATAAGGACAAAACAGATGGTTGATTTCACGTGTTCTTATAGCAGCTGTGGAGCTGATTAGCTAATTGGAGCTAAGTAGCCATGCAATTTTAAGTGTAGCAAAAATGTACTCTTTTCTTCTTTACTTACTGCTTATGTATCCTACAGTAATGTTTGTTATTGCTAATGTGCTAACAGCCCTCCAAGCTGATATCATAAATGGCCAACCAAACTGGTTTGAGGTTACATTTGAAAAGAAAACTCGAAAAATACCAGAGGATTTGATCACCCAGAACAGCAAGAGCCTGGTTTGTCTTGCAGTGTACAATCAGCACCTTCACATTAGCCTAAAAAAGCACGGAAAAAACAATGTTAACCGAAAGGGCGATTCTTAATGGAAGTGAAAGGAACATAATGCATTTATTATACTGATGCTGCGACAGGTGTAACGTACCAGGAAGATACAGTAAACACTTACAGGAACTGGCAGACCCTCATATTCAAGTCTTTCCTGGGGGTCAAAGTAAACTATCCTCCACCATGACAGAAAGGAATCGCTGTCTTCCAGGCTTACTTCTTGGAGGCGAGACTTTTTTGCACACTTTTAGGTCAAAATATATGATAATAGTAGAAATTGACATGAAAAGGGCGAACACAATTATGTCATCTTGCACTAAAGCATGAATGTACAATTTTTCCATTTATTCTTTGTTTAAAGCGTTGTCACGGTTAGTTTTGCTGTAATTAATGTTAAAACTTAATTTACCTTTTGAAAACTTCGCAGGTCACTCGTCAAGTAAAGCTGAGGGAAAGAAAGGAAGAGAATACATGTAAACACAAGAAGAAAGCATTCAAATTGTACATACATCCCTTGTGTATATGAGACCTTGTTTTGTCTTTGATTCATGTTGTAACATTAGTTTTAGTACTTCCATGTGTTTGTGGTTTTCCTTTCCCGTGCGTTTTCTGTCTATAGCTTGCTGTTTGTCTGCATCTGTTCTTTGATCCACTTTAAATTTTCCTCTTTCATTTCGAAGGTTATTTCCTAGTATTTTTTGATCCCTCCAAGGCTATTTTACTTCATTATCATCTTGAATGACTTTACCTGTGTCTCATTTATTCATCTTCCCATGTGTGTTTAGTGTGTGTGTCTGCCCTTAGGCTTTGCTGGTTCATTATGTCGTGCCTCCTGTGAACCTTTCTCTATTTTGATTTTTGTTTTCTTGACTGAATATTGGATATCTACATTTAGACAAGAGGAAAAAGGATAACATGTTAAAAGTTAATAAAAAAAAAAGACTGCAGCAATCTAGAAGCCATTTAAATCTTGCATTTAAAAAAAAAGGATGGCTGGATAATCCTGAGAAATATCTGTATGCTAGGGAGAAAGCCGAACACTCTCAGACAGCACTGCATTAAAAACCAACATGATTTCATATCTGACATTACTGCATGGCCTTAACCCAGTAAAAACAGTTTGTTGCTATCTTCACAAATACAAATTATAACTCTCCTAAGCTAATGAAAAAAAGCATAGTATAAAAAGCCACTGTGTTCTTTGTGTGCTAACTCTTTAGAGATGGACTGAGGCGATGTGCAAAAACTATTTGAACCATCACAGTTTGAAATTATTTTTCATCCTCTGGGATAAAGAAAAGAGGGACCATTTCAACTTTTTTCAGCTTTCACTTTAAAAGCAAGAATCCACAATGGTATAAGAGTGTGTGGCGTGTCAAGGGATTTTATCAACCTTTGAAAAGCATCTGAATGGGTTGAAATATTTATTTCAGGAAAACAATGCCAACCTACATTCCACATGTAATTCAATAGCATGAGTACATAGTGGCCTACAAGTGTCCAGGTGCTAAACTAGCCTGACTATAGTCCACGCCTGTCACAAATGGATCACACTGTGTTAAAAAGAAGGCAGCTTAGTGGTAATTGTTTTTTTTTTTCTTAGAAAGGTAATAATTTAACCTTCCAGTAATTGGCACACTGGCAAGATCAGGTTTTTAAAGGTAATGTCATAGCTTATGTAAAGCTACTAAAATACTATAATAAAGAGACATTCTAGATTGTTCATACATATTGGCCCATTTATACAGGTCATCCTCTCTGGTATTACACTTCAACACTGTATCTACTAATAAACGTCTTAATAAATCCTCTAAACTCAACACATCTAGTTTAGATCAGTCCCAAGACACAACTGAGAAACCAGTGTTATATAATAATCTACACTCAGTGCTTAAAAGACTTTAAAAGTTCTCCTCGACTTACTTACATCCTCCTCTCATACCAAGAACACAACTGAAATAACTGTTATATAATAACTGTAACAAACCCACAATCAGTGCTACTTTCTTTCAGAACTGTGTTGTCAGGTCAGGTTGTGCTCCCAGTAAAAATAAACTAAAGGACTTTTATGTGGAAAATCAGTGGAATGTCCATTTAAGATTAAAGATTTGTGTGTGTATGTGTGTTCACTTACTCCCCTGGCAAAGCCACTTGTTGTTTTTAAGGCAAAACTTTGCTCAAAATGAAGAGTGGATCCCTCGGGACTGCCATCTACACTGATGTCACATAAGCAGATGTTGCAGATTAAAATCAGGGTGTTACTATAAGTATTAAAGTTTATGTTGATGTCATTTTGTGGGTGTTTACCTGGTAATCACAAAAGCTGTGCGTGTGCACGGCTGGACACTCCTGACTGCGCTGACTGCACACGGAGCTTGAATGCCGGGCGAAGGAATCTTTGTTAAGCTGTTAACATCAGCGTTGATGCTCACTGCGCTGCACTCCCTGTTTCCTCCTCCCATGTTCACTAACATCACAATATCACCAAAGTGCAGTGTACCATCATTTGTCACAGAGAATTTCACCTACACAAACAGATAGATTCCCTTATTGGCACATTGCCAATGTGTGATTGGTTTCAACAGGTATTTTATTAGGTGAAAACTCATTTTACCGGTTTTAAAATGTTCTCTTTGAGGAAATCCACTTTCTGGCCAGCAAGCTCACCCCTCTCTTTTTTCTCCAGATATTCTTTTACTTCATCCTGGAGAAAAAAACAAGTCATCAAGTAAGTATTTAATACATTTTTTGCAGTCCCACCACGACTACTTACAGAGTAGTAAGAAAAGTAAATTAATTACTTAAAAAGATTTACAGTAGCATTAAACCATTATTAATTATAATTATTTTTAATGTCCCAAATTCCGTATTTCAGCATTATATTTAGCTGCGTGACATTTTTGCGCCTGTTTTTGTCTGTGTGCAGTGGATAAAACTTTCCAAGTTAACCCTGAAAACTTTACTTCTTGAGACACTGAACATTCTTGCAATATATTTTAAACTCCAATAGCTATATCGATGTATTTTTCTGTTGTTTACAACTCAAAAAGCGTCTAGCACTGAATACTTTCTTTAGGTGTGAAAACAGGACTACAAACAGTCAAATGTAAAGTATATTTCGAAGAATATGGGAATATTTTAACCATGAATTATAAAAGGCTAAATGTTTATCAACAGATTCCAATGATTCCCAGTTCGCAGTAAGTCTGATCAAATTCATTTCCTAAAAATATATAATAACACCGAATTACTACCAGTGCTATTTTCAATCCATTCTAAGTAGACAGACTATTCAGTGCGTGTTCAAATAAATAAAACACTAAATTGGGAGTCACCTTAAATGTTCCAGGATTATTATTTTTTTTAAACAAACCTCTTTTAAGCAAAGCTCTTCAAACCAGTTTTCCATTTTCACGGGTGTGCGGTAAGTTCTTATATGTGCCATTTTTCACTCAGGCAAAACTGCGAGTACTTGCAGGAAACTTTAGCAAGTTTAGCTACTTTAGCTACTTTAGCTTGGTTTGTGATGTAGTCTCTATGGTAACGATGTTCTCGTCAGTTCTCGCTGATCGTCGCGAGACGTCGCGGTTGTATTTCGAGGTTTTACAGCCAATGGCCTGTAAAACAAAACAAAACGACTGCAGTCATTGTGCGGTACAGCCATATATTTGTGTGTTAATCTTCTTTATTTGATTTATTTAGGTTTTTTGCTCTTTAGAGCAATTATTTAAGCAAAAAACAAACAAAGAAAGAAACACACATGTTTCTTTGTTTGCTTTTTTTTCTTTTCTTTATTTTAATGTGGTTGAATGTTTCTATTTAACCAAGCGACTTTATTGTAGATTTGTATGTGCTTTTTGTGTTTTGGCTGCTGTAATTTCTTTACAATATTTCTAAAGTATATCTTATTTTAAAAGGTTCATGAATCGTAATTTGTCCTATCTTAAATAGAATAACCCATGCATGTGGGATCTAAAAGTCATAGTTGCCATTTTTCTTCTTTTATTAGCCGCTCACTTTGAAAGTCATCACAGCGGATCATCTGCCTCTGTCTCACTCTACCCCTAGCATCCTCTTTTATTACACCAACCCTCTGTATGTCCTCCTTCACTGCATCCATGAATCTTTTCTGTGGTCTTTCTCTTTTCTTCCTACCTGGCAGCTAAATACTCTTTGTCTCCAACGTGACCTGTCCTGATACATTTTCACGTTCGTCGTTATTGTTAGTAATTATTCCCACCAGCATACAAAAGCACCAAATAAATGAAAAGAATTCCTGTATTTCATTTAGGAGTGGAATAAAACAACATGTAGTCACTGAGTTGCAGAAAGCATGTAGTGTCATACAAGTTTATTTTTGTAATCCTTCACATTTACCTAAGCAATAATATTCTGTGCTTTAGAATAATACCATATGCTTTATCATTTTACAAACAGTTAAACGCTAACAGTTGTAATCCAAAGACTTGAAGAAAAATGTCCACATATCTCCTGTACATCTTTCTCTGTTTCTCTCTGTATGTTTCAGTGGCCATTTGCCCTGCCTCTGGCACCAGAACCATTCATGTGACTCGGTTTGTGGTTTCTTTCTTTCGGTGGGTCACTGTCATCTTCCTCTTTATCACTCCTATCATCGCCTTCCAGCTGCAGGATGAAAATAAGCAAAGAGGATAAACAACAGAGACGGGAACAAAACATATCCCACATTCCAACACATCCCACATCCATAGACACAGAGACATCTGTAAACACACCTGGGTAAAGATAAACTTGTAAACCATTCTTAATATGAGAACAGCCCAGTACAGGTGGAGCAACTGGAGAATCAACAACATGACGTTGAAGAAATAGTAGCCAAAGAAGGCAGGGTAGAACTCCAGTGGGTACACCCATGTACAGTGAATCAGCCTGTGGAAAACACACCCAGAATATTTTAACACATCACACTACGATCATCACTATGCATTATGTTGCAACTTTTCTTTTCAAATACTTACCAAAAAGGAAAAATAATAAGTCTTGTAACCATAAAGATGACTGTAAACACCACAAATATGCCATTAGCAGTCTTGTCCCACGTGGCATAGTTGAAAACCTTTGCACCCTATAAGATGAAAAGGAATAGGTGTATCAAATATTATATATGTGCATATATGTAGTTGCATTAATCTGTAATGTATACATAAAACTGGTAGTCTAGGGTGTTGTTGATTCAATATTATATGAATGAGGCCTGCAAGTCTCAAAATTTAAGCAAGTCACACCAGTGTTCATGGATAAGGGTGGGACAGTACTAGCAAGGGCAGGGGGAGCAGGGGGCACGGGGAGAAGTGCGTAAATACATGTTACTTATTTTGCCATCAAATATGCCTAAAGTAACGTTCTACTTAAATTTATATGTATATTTTGACACATTAAAAAAGTCCCCAAACACAAAGAATGAGTTTCCTTATTTTCCATTCCACCTCAGAAACTGTTTACTGCCAGATTTTTGCTGGATCACCACCTTTTGCAAAATCTCTTATGACCTTTTTTAGAAAAAAATAAAGATGCATAAATGTAAATAATTTCAAATTAAAAAGACTGGCTGGCTGAAGTTGAAATTTTAATCAGTCTTTTTCTGAATAACTGACAATGCAAAATCCAGTGCAACACCACATAACCCTTAGTATAAGTACCCTTACTATAGCATATTCATGAGCTACTACAGCTACAGCACTGACCTCGAGCAGGATGTCAGAAGAGTCATGAACAACCATCACAAGGGTTCCGATACGAATGTAGTTTGAAATCCAGGAGAAACTTAGGAGAGTCAGTGTGGCTATATGATGAATTACCTGCTCTTTAAAGTCCTAAAAGTAAACATGACAAATAAGACACAAAGGTCACGTAATACAATAGGCTTTGCCCCAAAAACTGTATTCTAAAAGCATAGAAATCTGATGATGATATGTTATTAATATTATTATATTAAATATTTTTCTGGCTCAAAATGTGCCTTTGGGAGATGATTACACATTTAAGTGTGATTCATTTATGTATAGTAGAAGCAACAAGTCAGTTTTATGTTGCTTATTTTCGTATTATTTCTAATACACAGAAATGTGTACATTGTGCCTGAATAATTGAACCCTATATTAATGATTATTTATTTACTAAACATTTATTAAAAAGGTTTATTTTTACCAAATTTCGCTGTGCAAGCAACTACACACTGTCAATAAAACGTTCTAAGTCTAAGTCTATTTATTAAAAAGCTGGTGATTTTCCTTTGACTCTGCATAAAATAGTGGGGGAGGACGTAGTGTGGGTAGAAAAAAATCCTCCAAGATTAAAATAAATGAAGTTACTTCATTGTCACTTTACACGTTTGTACACTTACTTTTCGTTTCACATCAAACGTGAGACTGAAGACCAAAGAAAGATAGAAGCCCATTTCCAACATGTAATACCAGTACTGCGATGGCAGAAGGGACTGTATGGGGACAAACGGATGTATTTTTCATCATGCTGTACTGTGTAATCCATCACAAATACCAAAGGTAAAGGCACCTACCTGTTTAGGAAAACCTACCCAGACCTCCCTAAGATTATAAACCCAGGGTTTCTAAATCCAAGGAAAACAGTTAAGCAGAGGGTGTGATGTGAATATCAGAGAAAAAAATCAACAAAACTGGCTGTTCACCAAGGCCTTGGAAAGACAGTCCCAGTACTTACATCATAGAGAGCTAGGATTCCCCCCAAAAATGCAAAAAGATAAAATGCACATCTCCAGCTGTTGACAGGCAAAAACAATAACGTCACATATTTGCATAGATATTCATCTTTTTGCATGGGTGCATCTTCAGTTCACACAAACATACACCCACCTGGCTTCACTGAACTTCTTTCGAAGCCCCGGTCGCTCCTGGTTCCTTCTCCTCCTGAACCACACTTGAACTCTCCTTTCCAGCCAGCCGGTCTTCTTACACAGACCCCTGATGTCAGCCTGAGACACAACAGGAGACATTCCAGTGTTTATAACTTTTCCACATTTGAACGCACCCTCTTCAGGGTTACACAAGCAGTAATCTTTAGTCTTTGATTATTGTTAATACACATTAACAATGCAATTCCGCTAAGATTTGTGGCAACCAAAACATGTTTAAAGGGGTGAAAAGACTTTATGATGTTTCACTAAAATAAAATTTTACCTGTAATTTATTTGAACAAAAATCTGGATTTGTTTTTCTTTTTTACTTTCAATGATTCACAAATGTTTTTGTCACATTTGTCACCTGCACATGTTTCAGATCATCAAACAAATGGTAATATTAGACAAAGATAACCTGAGTAAATAGAAATTCAGTAGTTAAATGACACTTTCATGTATTCAAGGAAATAACCTATCCAATTCTATCAAAGTTACTGACATCTGTCAGGAAAGGGTCATAAAAGCTTTGGGACTCCTTAAACCATGATAAGGGCCCTTATCCACAAACAGAGAAAAACCTGGAACAATGGTGAACCTTCCCAGGAGTGTCCGACCTATCAAAATTACTCCAAGGTGAGTCATCCAGGAGGTCACAAAAGAACCTAGAACAACACCTAAAGAACTGCAAACCTCATTTGCCTCAGTTAAAGTCGGCGTTAATGATTCAACCATAGAAAGAGACTGGTCAAACATGACATCATGGGAGAGTTTCAAGGAGAAAGCCACTGCTGACCAAAGAAGAACACAAAGGCTCGTCTCATAGTTTGGGAAAATATTCTGTGGACTACAGACTGGTTTGAGTCCTGTTACATGTGACATAAAACTAACACAGCATTTCAGAAAAAGAGCATCATATCAACAGTAAAACACAGCAGTGTTAGTGT
The DNA here is from genome assembly GCA_015052645.1 of Benitochromis conjunctus. NCBI lineage: Eukaryota > Metazoa > Chordata > Actinopteri > Cichliformes > Cichlidae > Benitochromis > Benitochromis conjunctus. Next base: position 32,587 of record VOQK01000026.1, on the reverse strand, counting down.
GATAGTTCGGGACTGCTCTGCCTCTTCAGGACCTGGAGGACTGAAGCTCAAGCGCACTCAGATAGGAGGACAAATATCTGAAACTTTAATGGCTCAAAAAAAAAAGTTTTAAAAAAGGTTTCGGAGTAGCCTAATCCAAGTCCAGTCTTATATCCAATTGAAATACTCTGCCATGACCTTAAATAAGCAGCTCATACTGAGTCCACTGTAATGTGGAAGATTAAGTTTCAGTTTTTGTAAAAACTTGATTATAGTTCTTGATAACAAGGGTGGCACAACCAGTTGTGGGGTTTTTGGGCCATTGCTTTTTCACATAGGACCAGGCAGCTTTTTTCCCCTTAATAATAATAAGCATAATTCAAAAACTGCATTTTGTATTTACTCTGATTATCCTTGTCTAATAATAAAAGTTGTTTGATGATCTGAAAAATATAAGTGTAACAAATGTGCCAGAAAAAAGAAATCAGGATGGGGGCTTTTCACATCCCTGTATCATTCATGTGTTTGCAGAAAAACTCACTTGAGAAGGAACCCGTGTTTGGCTGCAGAAGTATTTTTCTAGAATAGGGTTTTCTTCTACTGGGAGACGTATCTTGTCCCTGATTCCCCAAAGATTAGCCAGTGGTGTGGCAAAGTACCTGAAAAAGCACCAAAAGGTTGGTCACTTCCTTCTAAACACAAAAAAGTCCTGGTTCATTGGACTTTCATAAGAATCCTCCTAGCTTGTGCAACATAATCCTGGGATTCTAAAACCAGATGACTGCATTACTAATCTCATTGACACACAGGCATATTTACTTGCATACTTTGTGGTCTTACTTTTCAAACAGGTATCTGACTACAAGCAGGCAAAGGGCACAGGGTAGAGAGGCATAAAGATGAGACGCTTTCGCATAGACGCGACCTTCCTTGTCCTCAAAAGCAGACCAGGACAAATTTCCTGGCAGCCACAAACGGTCCCACCAGATCCACTCCCCGACTGTCTGCAACATGACGCTGGAAAACACACAAAAAATTACACATAACTATGTGGCAATTTTTGGGACGTTTAAATCACATAATGCTCAAATGTAAGCGTCAGAAAATTAGATAGAGCACTGTCAGGTAATGTTAAGTCACTCAAGTCACTTCAGTATATAAAATATAATTTCTTCAAAATCTTGTTTCCAAATACAAATGAGTAAAATTGACATGAATTTCCTTACTTTGTGTTGAATTTTCTTTTCTTTTATTGTTACATTTCCCTCTTTTCATTTTTATCGTGAAGATCTCCTGCCAAAGTAGTGTGACGCCACCGAATGAGCCACGTACATTTTCTTTAAAAAGAAACTTAACAGCAGTCACTAGATGGCCTCAAGATCCAGCTGCTGCTATGATCCAAGCACATTTACAGCCAAGAAATCTACCATATGGCGCCAACTTTTCATCAAACAATTTTTGATTCGGCTTTCCACTATCTTCAACTGTCCTTGGATGACATCAATGTTCAATGTGCTAGCAGTCATGAATGAAGTGAGCAATATACAGATGGAGAACTACGTAGATATCAAAGGGCAAGAAAGATAATGATGGGTGAGGAGCAATTCAAAAGGGAGATTAAGGAGAAACAAAGTCCTTCTTCTCATGGACTCTGATCATGACTGTAGATAAAAATGTGTTATTTGAGCAGTGAGAAGAGTACCTAAAGCGAGCTGTATTGTAACTGGTTTAAATCATCAGTTAAAATGTTTGCTCTAAATGTATTCGCTATGATAGAGTGAGTCATATCAGTGTGTCCCTGAACCTCAAAGGTAGTTAATAAGTCAGCAAAAGAACAGGCAAATGTGCCCGCAAGCGCTGTTGTCTTGACAAGTTCTAACAATAGAGAGGGAAGCTGAGGCAGACAAAGCGAGTGAGTGTACGTGACAAAGAATGATGAAACTACAGAAACAAATAAATATTGTGTAAACGTCAATAATTCCAGCCTCCTGCTTGATTTAAGCTATTACATCCTTTAGTTTAAGTAACAAAATACATGAAAACTAAGTATGTGAATGTCTACCCAAACACACACTCACCTTCAGTGTCCCAATGTGAGCAGTGCCTGGTGTTTTCCTCTGCCAGTCTGTTACTCATACAACTCAGTTGTACTGCTCTTATCCACACCAGATAACAGCACTGTCCTGAGATCCTGGACGATCCCTCTTCCTGTTATTGTGAAGCCATTCTTCATAGTTATAGAAAGCAAATATCAGCTCACAGTCTGCTGCCTCACTTAATCTGTACAATGTGTCTCATTGTGTGGCACTCGACTCCAGTGAGCATGTTTCTAGGCATGCGTATGGTGAATCGCTCACCTGAATGGGATCCTTCCCTCCCACTTTGTCTGCTCTTGTGATCACACCCTTGTAGTTGCTGCAAGTCTTTTGAGATTAGCACAGCTGAGCACTGCAAACACCTTGAAGCATGTTTGCATGTTCATTTGTGAATAGTAAACTGCAAGAGTCAGAGGTGAGTGGGATTATTTGCATACCCTCACCTGCAAGAATTCCCTTGGAATGCCAGGAAAACCCCCACAAAGGCCCCATTCATTGGAGGGGCAGGGGAGGAGGAGCCAGGGCAGAAAAGGAACTGCCACACAAAGAGAGTGAAACATCACTCTGTATAAATAGCTAACTGGATTGATAGCAACCTTATTAATACAAATGAGATGACCTTGGACTTAGTTATGGTAAATGGAAAGTATTTGCTTTTTCAGTTTTCTGTGCGGAAATAAAAATAATAATTTCAAGTAACTTATTAAAGCAGACTAGTGATCATTTTTGTGATTTCCCTGTGACAATGTCAAGCTTCAGATGGTAAAAATAAAAGTGAAAATAAAGCAACGTATTACTAAAGCATCCTTAATAAAATGTAGATAGTAGATAGTTTTGTTTTAACATACACCAGAAGGTGGCGACAGAGACAACATAATACATGGACCTCACTTGTTAAGATACTGTACATGAGTGACATATTATAAATGTTGCGGTTGGTCTGCTGAGCGCTTTTGTTCAGTTTGCTTTCTCAGAGAAGAACAAGCTGCTTTTTACAGCAGGTAACTGAATGTTTAAATGGGTATATTTTGATTTTGATCTGTTTTTTTT
>VOQK01000026.1:16654-29442 GCA_015052645.1 Benitochromis conjunctus | reverse complement strand
TTTTTTTTTTTTTTTTTTTTTTTGCCCTTCCTGACACAACATCAAAGGAATTTGTGTCTCCTCCCAGGAACAAAATCTTGTTAGGTCAACATGTAAACCACCATATGATTCATACAAAACTGTGCAAAAAGTCTTAAACGTGCCTCATTTCTTTACATTTTGCTTCCAAGGAGCCAGATTCTCTCGTATTTCTTTAAAGAGATCTTGAGCATCTACAATAATAATAAAAAACAAAAACATTTAGGCATGGTGAGCAGTGTGCCCTTAAAAAAAATCTAAGGAAACTGAACAAGTGATGGAAAAAAGAAGAAGTGGCAGACCAAAAAAACTATCCACAGCAGACAAACTGTAAAAACTGTAGAAAGTCATCTCAAGAAACAAGAAAAAAGAAGAAAAGCTGACACACACTGCCAGTGAAGTAAAAACACACAGCGAGGCACTATCAGTCATGGATTGGCCTCCCCGGAGCGTAGTCCTCAACAATACTGAAGCAGTGTGGGATTATTTTACCAGAGAATGAAACACAAAGGACGAAAACATACAAAGGAAAGCTTTGGATGTCCTTCAATGACCCTGGAGAACTATTCCTAAAGCCTACGTAAAGAAATTATAAGAAAGCTTGCTTTACAGAGCTCAGGCTATGTTAAAGGCAGCCACAACAAATACTGACTTTAAAATCTGCGGCGATCAGTATAATATTTACGTTTTTCCTGTCAATAATCAAAGCCCTTGTCCAACACAAAACAGCCTCGAGGCCACACGACTTTACAATGAAGAACAAACATTAAAAACATGGGGGTCTTTTATTATAAGTTCATGTGTTTATATATCAAAACTTCTAAAGATAAACGTAAATCTAAAAGCACACGTGCTGATTCTAGCTGCAGTGAATACAGTTTCATCTTCAGCTGGCCTACAAGGCAGCACTGCTGCATGTGTTGGACTGAAAGTAACAGAGGAGCGTTGGCTACTGAGATGTGAGTGTAGGCAAAAAAGAACAGCCCAAAAAATATACATAGAAATAAAACCGAATACGTTCCAGTGGGGTTTTTTTTCACAGGTCATAGCAAGGGGACTGTCAGAGCAGTATTTCTCTGAATTGTCCAGCACCCCCATTGTCAGGTTTAGCCCTAAACCACTGAGCAGTATAATGAGGAGTAACATGATAAAAAGGAGTTTCCATTGACGGTTCCTTTCACACCACAGGTATATGCTGGGAGAACTGAAGGGGGTGTGTGCCTCCAGGCGCAGACAGGAGGTTATCTGAATAGTCCTCTTCCTCTTCTGCCACCCTCCTTCTCTTCCACTTTGCCTTGCAGCTCTCTTCATACTGGTGTGTTCCGCTTCAGTTCGCTGGGGGAAGGCGGGATATGGTCTTCCAGCTTTGTAAAGCTGGTGGAATGGCTAGGCTTTTTAGAATGCTCCTCAGGACCCTGTGCTCTTTGTCTTGGAGGCAGGGTTAAGCACCGGGCTTTGGCCCTGGAGCGTGGCTGTTGGGGTGGAGGGCCTTTCAGCACAAACAGTTCAGCTGAGGCTTTGTGCTGTTGGGCAAGTAGAGGCTGTGTAGATGATGGGGATGCCGGTGTTTGTGGGGGAGATAATGGGCTGGGTGACGCTGATGATGAACAGTCCAGGGTAACCAGGGGAATAAGTGTGGACTTCTGCTGGAACCTGGTGAGGCTGGTGGAGTGGCTGGGCCTTGGCAGACTGTAGCAAGCCTCAGCCCCTCTGTGGCGAGAAGGCAGGGTGGAGCATCGGGCCTTGGCCTTTGAGCCTGGCTCTCTGGGAGGAGGTGCAATTAATGAGAAGCTCTTAGTTTCATCATCTTTTGTTGTAATCCCTTCCTTAGAGATCTTCAGACTCTGGGATGATCCTCTTTTAGGTGACGAATGTGACAGAGGTTCAGCATCTTTCTGGCATTCTTGTTTGGAGCCTGAGCGGGGAAGCTCAGTATCTTTAACTGTGCTCGATGAGGGCTCTTCATCTATATAACAAAAAAAACAACAGCAAAAAATTAATCATACAATACAGACAAGATTTGTTTCACAGACAAGATGAACAAAGAACAAATGCTCTGTTATTAAGTTGTCTCCTTTTACCTAAGAGGCCCAGCTCACTCATGAAGATGTCCAGATCTACAGTAAAAATTTCATTCTCAACTTCCTTTGCTTCGTCTTCATTTGTTCTCTGTCCTCCTTTCTCTTTTTCATCACTTTCCTCTTCCTCAAACTCTTTCTTTCCTTCTTCTTCCTTTCCATCCTCCTCCTTAACATCTCCTTCTCCTTCTTTTTCTTTCCCTTCAACCTCTCTGTTTTCCTCTTCACCTTCATCTCCTCGCTCTTCTAGTCCATTTACTCCACCTTCTACCAATGCATTTCCAATCTCTGGATCACTGTCACTATCTCTGCTCCTTGCATCCAAATTGATCTCAACCCCCACCACTTCCTCTTCCTCCACTTGCACTTGGGACTCCTCTTGATTTTCTGGTGGTGCCTCCACCACAATGTCTATGTTGACGGGGAAGTAGGGGGCTGAGTGTTTCGTGGAGTGAGTTTTGGCACGTGCTTCTTGGTCTTGATTCAGCAGAAACTCCATCAGCAACATGTTCTCTTTCTTCAGCTGTTCCCGCAGAGATCGTGGTACATCTGGGATCATCCAGGCAACTAACATGCTGAGGAACATGGCAAGGTTCTGATAGGAAAAACAAGACAACAAGAGTTTAATTTTTAAAGAGGGGTACCTAGTTTTGAAAGCCAAAAATGTATTTGTTAAAATCATTTTTAAAAGGCATTCATAGCAGTTTCTTAATTCAATCTATAAGAAAGCACTATTCTGCTGGATTAACACTGAATGCCATTAGGCAGGCTGCACACTCACTGAGATCACTTTTTAGTATAAATACATGAATATCAGATAAATAGATGTGGTCACAGTGAAATAGAGGACATATTTATATAAATGATTCAACTTAATATCAAAGACAACACTGCTGTCAGAAAAAACGTATCAGCAGATATCAGGAGAGGAAAAGTTGGACTGGTACATCTCTACTTATCTCTACATTATATTAACATCGTTTGAGAAAGAACGACAAAGAAAGTCCCATATCAGCAAGATAGAACGCTATTGGTGGATTTAAGTAAACACATATGTCCTACTGTAGCTAAGTCATATTGATACCTGGAAGAAAATTACGAAGGCCAGTTTTGCAGCCAGGATAGACCAGTACTGTTTAGAGAAGGTGTACGCATCTGGTCCCCACGGTGGATCTCTGTAGTCTTTATACCTGACAGAAAGTTACACTGTGAGTATCAGCACAGAGAAACGTGTGGAAGCATGAAAAAATACATCAAAAATGAGCTTAGCCATGAAAAGATTTGCCCCGGTAACTCTCTGCTGTCCAAGCCAAGATTTGACAGATTCTTAAAACTCAAACATGGGATTTACAGTAAAAATAAAAATAATTCAAATCCTTTTCAGTTTTCCACATCTTTCATTTCAGACACATCTCAAAATTGATTCTTTTTTTAACCTCTCACGTATCTCCACGCAAATACTCCAGAAAAAGTTTTATGAATGTTTTGTAAATGTACTAAAACAAAAGCCTGAAAGGTCCCATTTTACATACGTTACGTATTCAGACATTTCTCTCGGTACTTGGTTGAAGCAGCTTTGGCAACAGTGACAGTCTTTCTCTTTGGAGTGATCTTACAAGTTTGGCACATGATTGTTTTGGAAGCTTCACCCATTCTTCTTGGCAGAACTGCTTGGTGTCACTGCACAGCCACGTTCCCGTCTCTCAGGTCTTGCCTGTGGTTGGGTCATTCTAGGACGTGTTTTTGTGTTTTGGGTGGTTATTTGTCATTGGTTGCAAAAAATTTTCACTGAAAATTGTCATTTTTTTCTGCAAGCATCTTTAAAACGCTCCTGCCTTTTCTTCCACGCCTTGTTGCAATAAAAACAAACAAAAAACAAAACATAAACGTCCCCATTGCATTATGTTGTCACGAGTGCTTTAGTCTGTACAGACGGTGTTAATGAAGTCGGATCAGTTTCCTCCAAACAAAACCATAAACTGCTTAGTAAGAAACTGCTCCTTCTGTAAGGTTTTCCCATCTCCACAAAAGGATCTTTCATAGTGACCACTCGCCTCTTATTTAAATGTGCGAACAAGTCCCTTTGTCCACGAGCGGCTGACAGACGATGCAGATATGTTCTCCCTGGGCCTGCGTGCTTTTCTCTTAGGTGTTCAATTTCCATGCACAGTTCAAAAGACATGCATGTTAGGTTAAACCTGTCTGTCTGTTTCTATGTGTTGGCCATGTGATGAAGTGCCAACCTAACCAGGATGCACTCTGCCTCTTGCCAAATGACAAGTGAGATAGACTGAGAGAGGCATAATCCGTTAAGAAAGCTGCTGGCTGGGGTGGCTGAATGGATGGATGGAAATTTTGAAGTGAATACTGGATGGATATGAGCATGAATCGCAGTATGCCCCTCAGCGTTTGCTCTGTGATAAGCCACTGCTCTTCCAGTCTCATATAAGATACGCTACAGTTTGGCCTTCAATCTGACATCCACCATCAACAGGAGGAATTTATATCAACAGGTGTGCGCCTTTTACATGTAGGCTGACTCCAATTAAGTTGCCGAAGCATCTCATTGATTTTTAACAGGATGCACCAGAGCTCAATCATAGCCCTGTAAGGTCTGACTACTGATGTAAATTGTTATCTTTAATACATTCAACAACACCTTCAAAAAAATGTTTGCTTTGTAATTATCAAGTATCCACGAAGACTGATGAAAAATGAATCTGACACATGACAAAATGTGGAAATCTTGAGGAAGTCTTTTTGCATGCGTTCCAGGTAAAGCGCTAAGCTGTTGGACTAAAGGATTTAAAGAAAATTCCAGGTAGGTCAAGGTTAATAGAGTGACTCTGACCTGCACACGGATACTCCAGTGGTAAGGGTGGTGTTTGGCGCTGTGCCGGAGGGGAAGTTGCTGACATTGAAGTAGGACAGCGAGTGCTCCGTGTATCCACTCATTGTGCCATTAACGCTGTACATGTACTGGTAAACCATCCGTGGAACAAACTCTGATGTGAAGGAGATGACAAATGCCTGGAAAGACAAACAAAGGGTGAAAGTTGCAGTTACCAGTTACTGTCGGCACATCTGTTCATTAGCAACATCTAACTTTATGGTCGAATAATAAAAATAATGTAATGCTAGTAATACTGTCTATTATTTTGTCTGTAGCTTTAAAAGAAATATTACACTGTAAAAATAATTTAGTGTTTTAGTTTAATTTTTGATTTATTTCTATGTTAAAAAAAATTACAATATGTGATTTGAACAATTGTACCTGAGCCATCAGATTGACAAGATTTGTCAAATATATTTTTGAAAAAAAACAAACACGCTGAGCTACTCGCTGCGGCATCCCTTTGAGAATAAATGAGCCGAAAGCAGCTTATATAGAGGTCCAAGCACCACAGACAGAAGTGCTCCACCCCACAATAAAGGATAGTGGGCAAGCAGCATGTCTTGTTTTAAGAAGGGATTTCTTTTTTACCATTTAAAATGCAATAATGTCTACATTACTATCAAATATACAATAATCGTGACATAACAAAACAAATTGTAAACTAAATCTTCAAAATTATATAAAGAAACTACTTGTGTCACTAATGTTTTCGTATTAAAAAAGTGTATTATTTTCAAACAAAACACGATAGTGATGACATCACTTTTGTCCAAGATTTTGTTTGACATATTTCTTGAACTGCTCATAACAAGACCAGTGTCTCTTTTCATTTATAAGAACTTTTCTCTTTTATTTTATAATTTCATATAAAGAGTTTAGCTAAAGTTGTCACATATTTTTTAGGGAATTGTAAAAAAACAAAACCACAATAAAGACGAATTAAATTAAAAATTTTGTAAGTCCAATGTGACAGCATGTAGTTTGATGCTATGTAGCAGCAATTTTTGAAAAATTTGCAGCAGGAAGTTGCAGGTAAACTGGAGTTCACTTCAGTACACACTTCTCTGCCAGAAGTCAAAGGTTATAGAAAACACACTCATACAGGCACACACACTTACATTGGTGATGACAGAGAATTTGCTGATTCCACAAAGGATGTCGTACCAAATCCCTGGAGATAGCATGCGCATGAAAAGAGACAAAGGGGGAAAAAGAAGTGCGTCGATCCATGTGTATCAATGTGTGTGTGCATGTGTGTATTCGTGTAAAAGAAAGGAAAGAAAAAGAACGTGATTAGAAATTTAGGGATTTTTTTGTGTGTGTCACATTCACACAAGAGGAAAACAGAAAGGGCATGAGCACGTGCTAAATCTGTACCTATGTCTTTGCACCTCACGGCATCGGGACGCCGGATTTCAGTGACAAATTTTGCAGCGTCGAGGCGAATCTCGATGACATTGTTGAGCAGAGCAAACGCTGGTGCCAGCGGGAAGGAGGCCACAAACAGAGTCACAAACCCATACTGGATTACTGTATATGTCAAGACACACACACATAGTTACAGGTTAATGCAGGTTCATTGTGCAATTGTAGTATTGAATGATTTTGTGAATAAATATATATATTCGAGGGACCAGAAGAGACGTACTCATTTCCATGTATTCTGGACTGACACCTTCAAACGGTTCGAGGGTGAAATCCTTGTCAAACTGCTGTTTCGGTCGCTTCTCTTCTGTTTCGCTGTCCTCGTCTTCTGCTCCTCTATTCTTTCCTTTTTGTTCCTGTATTGTTCTGTATATTTTTTTCAACTTGCTGTAATACAGACAAGATATATTTACAGAGTCAGATTATAGATTGAAAATTCTGTAAATGAAGCAGTACATATTCAGGAACACTTACGGTACGAGTATCTCAAACACATTGTTTTGGATGAGTTGTTTTCCGAGCATGATCATGCTGAGCTGGATGCACAGCTCAATGAGGCAGCCAGGAGGGGCACACTATAGAAGGCAAAACACACATTTACATAAAAGATTACAGATCATTTACCTTACACGTACGTACACAAAACAATAATCGAAGATGTGCGTAGTGCAACAAACCTCCTCCATGCGATAGTCTCCAAAGACATAAACATAATCGCCAGGCCGCCCAGCAAACCTGTATGAAGAGCGGACCCAGTCAGGTGATAACAAATGAAGACAGACAGTGCCGAGTGAGTAGGATGAACACGTGTCAGCAAACTAAACATGGGGGCAAAGAGTATGTTTGTCTAAGACAGTATATCACACAAACTAAGCAGGTTAAGGGCTTGAAATTTAGCATTAGAAGAAGAAATATATTTAATTTGAATGCAGTTTTCCATTCCTTTGCTAAGTGAATACATTAAACATATAGGAAAGAGAGAAAGTCTGTACTGCCTACTGACTTATTTCATCTATTAGGCATCTATTCTCTTTTAAAACCCAAAGAGCTACACATCTCTTTTTGAACCGAAGTTCTTATGAAACTCTACACACACTTCACATCAAATTCTCAACCGAGCAAAGTGCAAAAACATTTAAAAAGGCAAAAAGCTGGGGTTGAGGATGGCCAATCAGCAGCTTCTTGGTCTCTCTTCTCTGTTATGTACAGAATTTTTTTTTTTAATGCTTAAATCACACATCACATTTTGATAAATAAAACATTCAAGTCTAAAATAAATTATGTAATTTGTTGAGAAAAAAGTGACATCAAAGTTGTCAGTGTAAACCAAAACTGTCAACCCTTTGAGGGCTGGATTCAGAATGAGACAAAAAAATGAAGTTATGATTATTCAAGTGCTCCCCTAATGTTTTGGGCATTTTCATTTCCATCATACTCTGTCACAATCTGCAAAACTATTGCCATTAAAACTGTACAAAATGTATTCTTACACTATTTTTTAACTAAACCCTGGCAGAAGTGAGATGACAAAAGATTGAAACTGATAGTACTCCATTATGACTTTGTGGTCACTCGCATTTTTCCCTGTTTGGTGTATCTCGGGCAGCAAAAAACAGCAACAGGTTAACCCTGCATTTGACCCATGATTACAGCCTTCCCTGCTTGCTCTACAGCCATTGGATATAAGCCAGACATTAGACAAGTATCTCTCCTGCAGTGCTGATTTTAGAAAACTGGTGACAATGAAAATGTGTAATTATCTCTACATGTGAGACGACAGACAAAGGATAAAAATGCTGTATAGTCCCACATCAAATGGGACCCCTTTATGGGTAAGTGAAGAAAGAAAAATATACAGACCTGCCCTTGAAGAAGGCCACATAGAAAATAGGTGCAAAGGCGTTCATGGATTTGAGGAAGAAGGACTTGAATATAAGTCTCTCTTCAAACTCCTCAGTTGTCTTTGGAAGTTCTGTTGAGACATGACTTAATTCTATTAATCCCAATTATAACTATAAACACATCACCTGCATCATCAGTTTCTTTATAAGGGAGTAATTAAGTAATATACAGGAATATTCAGGAAAATGCAGTAATGTGTAATGCCTTACTTTCTTGAGTAATAAATCATGTTTGCCGGTGAGTCTCCAGTTTTATAATTTGTTTTACCTTCAAGATTTTACTGCCTTTTGTCTCCCATTTTAACAATTTCAATGATTAAGCTTTCTAACAGCATAAAAAAAAATACCAAGCTCAGTTAGCCACACGGCGATCGCTCCGTAGACCTCCTCCAACACCAGAACGACCAGCATGTTAAGGATGATGCCTGTGGTTGTGACTGTCATCCTAACGCTGGCCTTGGCCTCCGGATCAGGGTTCATGGACCACACACTCAGCATGCAGATACGGTAAACTGCCACCCCGAACACCGCCGAGAAGGTTATGAATATCTGAAGACACAAAAGGCACACATTAAAAAAAAAGACAGGATTCAGGTTTTAATCAGTATCATTTATAACTCATGATTATAGAGATTTTGTTAAGTAAATATCTATTTACTTTTTTAAGTTTATATTGAAAATATAAAAACCTTCCGATTACTGTTAAATACAAACAAATAAAAATACAAAAAAACGATGGCTAAAATATAATCTCCCTTAAGAAATCATGATTCAACAAAAAGAAAGAGAGAAATGTGAGAATAAGAAGAAAGTATGAATGCAGTACCAGCAGCAGTAAGGTGGATATATTGATGAGATAACCTGGCAGGTGATCCTCTATGTCCAATGACTCGGGCTCTTGCTGCCAACAAAACATGCATATTATTTTTGTTCTCATCATCGACATTTGAGTTAGCACTGTGCATTATATGATGTGCAGTAATGCACTGCACATGTTCTATACACACACACGTGTTTTTTGTTTTTTTCTGTCTGGCAGGTGCGTGTTTGCCATCTCAAAGGACAGAAATCCCCTCCCCTTCTTCCTCTGCTCCCTTTTCCCTCTCCAGCAGTAATCTGGGCTAATCTCAGGCAGGTAAGCTGCTTTGGACTCAACCACCCACAGTAGATGAAGGGGGGTTTATTATGAACCAACATAAAGTCATACACACACAGGTAGTCTATATTAAATCTACAATATATGAAAAACTCAGATAAACTGTAAGATTTGCTTTTCTGGCAGTAGTTTACTTAACTTCATTGAGGATAAAGTAAATCTGGGAGTGACATTATCTGCTAGCAGCAATGAAAGAAGTTGAAATACAGCCCTGCCCTCTGCCCCCAGCAGCTCTGTCCACATAATGTCCTGTCATTCAGGGCAGTGTTTGTGATACCTGGTAGGCCAGCATCTGGTCTGTTTCTCCATCTCTACCGTCCCCAGACTGAGTCATCTGCAACAGAGTGAGTGAAATCTGTCTCTTTAGTGTGGCAAGTTATAAAACTGAATGTGAAACAAAAACACAGTACAGAACACACATTATACCTTTTTTGCAGACTGTGCTTTCATCTTGGCTTTTTTCTCCTGCAGTGCTTCTTCATATTCAGGTCTCAGCTCCTCCTGCGGTGCACACACACACATGCACCCACACGCGTATTTAAAACACATGCACTAATGTCTGGCATCTGCCACTACAAAACCATTGTCTTTGTGTGAATCATTTGCACCTTTTAATGTAAGTGATTTCAATCTGCAACTGTGACCATTAACCGAGTTTTTCAATTGCTGATGTTTAGAAATTAAATCTCAACTGTAGATAAACAACCCATTTAATGACCAAACATTAAAACATTATCAATAGATTGATTTCACAATGCATAAAAAATGGCTACAGAAACTTGCGGGTAAAGAAACCTGCCCACCTGGACTCGCTCCTTCGAGCACGAGACAAAGAGCCGAATGAAAGAGGCAGAGACAGATATGCACACATAATTAGAGAAGGAAGAGAGGGTATAAGAAAGATTAGCTGTTTTCATTAATGAATGGCTTTCTTGAACTCTGTAGCACACAACAGATCATTCTCTGTGTTATAGTATTAAAAATAGTTCCATTTGAACAAGAATTTGGAAAAAAGAAAGATGGATGGCTGGATGATGGATGGTTCTGGTGAGGGGCCACACTTGAGTAAAGCCCATGTAGTTGCTATGAATTTTGGAGAAAATTACCTTGTTTATTTGCACAAGCTCAACTGGATCATAGACAGAGCTGGGGAGCTCGTTGGTTAAAGACTATTTAATTTCCAGTTAAACTATTTCTAAGATACACTCATTGGCTAGTTTATTCAGTACACCTTGTTAGTGTCTGGTAAAGACCCACTTTTGTCTTATTGACATAGACTCAACAACATGATAGAAACCTTCCTCAGAGATTTTGCTCCATATTGACATGACAGCATCATGCAGTTGCTGCAGATTTGTCAGCTGCAAATCCATGATGACAATCTCCCATCCCAAAGCTGGCCACTTGGATTGAGATCTAGTGACTGTGGAGACCATTTGAGCACAGTGAACTCCCTGTCATGGTCAAAAAAACAGTATGAGACGAGTTAAGCTATGAGAAATTGCATGTTATCGTGGTGGAAGGAGCCATCAGAATAACATGGTCATAAAAGGATAGGCTTATATTCAGGTAGGCTGTGGTGTTAAACAATGCTAAAGTGGTACCAAGGAGCCAAACGTGTTCCAAGAAGATATCACCTACATCATTTAACTGAACTGTTGATACAAGGCACGACAGAGTCTTTCTTTCATATTGTTCATGCTGAAATCGGACCCTGCCATCCAAATCCAGTAGTAGTTGCAGTAGATATAGACCATTTCTCGTCTACTGTGCACTTTTGGTGAGCCCAGAGTAACCGCAGCCTCATTTTCTTTTTCTTAGCTGACAGGAGTGGCACACAGGGCTGCCGTAGGTATCCACTTCAAGGATTGATATGTTGTGCGTTCAGAGATGCTCTTCTGCATACCTTGGTTGTAACAAGTCGTTATTTGAGTTACTATTGCTTTCCTGACCTCTGGCATCAGCGAGGCAATTTCTGGATTTTCTGGATATTTCTCTTTTGGACTTCTGGACCCTTTTCTTTAAACTTTAGAAATGTTTGTGGGTGAAAATCCCAGTGAAAACTAAAGTAAACAGTTTTTGAAATACTTGGACCTGGATCTTGGATCTGACACCTACAACCGTGCCATGTTTAAAGTCACTTAAATCACCTTTATTCCCCATTCTGATGTTTGAATTTTAGCAGAGCATCTTGCCTAATGTCTAGATGTTTAAATGGATGGAGTTGACGAATGGAGTTGATGTCATGTGACTGGCTAACAGGTGTGCCTAATAAAGTGGCTGGTCAGGGAACATTCTCACGTACAGGTCCGCTGGATAATCTCAAGCAGAGTTCAAACAGCTATAGTTGTTCTAGGCTGTGTCTGTGTATGTTATGACCCTGCTTTGTCATACTATCCAGGAAATACCCTTTAAGAACTCGCCAATCCCATTACAACACCTAACACCCTAAACAGTCTTGTTAACACACGGATACATGGGTGCCTACAGGTATGTGTATGTTAGGGCATGGGCAGTGTTCTGAGACAAATGATAATCTACCAGGTAAAAAATTATGCAATCATTTTAATAATTTTAATTTTCAGTTAATATAGTATAAAGTTTTTTTTATTGTACAATATGCTAAATCTACTTCAATACCTCCTCATCCTCAAGACTTGTCAGGTCCCACGTATGTTTCAGATACATCTGCCGCCTTTTCCAGTGCTCAAGAAACCATGCAGCTACAAAATAATGAACAAAAGGAATTCAAAAAAAATTACAAAAATATAAAGCTTTTTCAAATTATTTGCATTCAGAAAAATGCAAAAAGAAAAAATCATTTTTGGCAAGAGGTTTAGTCACAAACATATCCTAAATGTAAATGTGTTCAGAAAATTAAATAAACATGGTTGGTACAGAAATGAAAGTAGAATAAAAAAATCTAAGTGTTTATTAAATGTCTATCTATCTACTGAAGCTGCTGTGTTAAAACTTACTGCGCATGCTATAACAGGGATATGCATTTAAGTGTATAGTTACCCCACAGAGACATGAAAATAGCAAAGAGGACAGTGGCTCCATTGTCAAACAGGTATGAAGCGCGCGCCAATGAGCACACTGAACTCAGATGCCAGTAGTCACACACGCCATCACAGAGTGGACACATGGTGATGTTCAAGCTGTCATTACACGTCTCCTGACTGAAAACAGCGCATGCATAATAACATTAACACTGTGTGGCAGTAATACGCTTTGATAAGCACAAACAAATTTGAAGACTAATTATTATCTGCCCACCTTGGCACATTGGTATCCACAGTAAGTATGCCATA
>VOQK01000024.1:0-13377 GCA_015052645.1 Benitochromis conjunctus | reverse complement strand
AATAAAAAAAAAAAAAAATTGTAAAAAAATTTAAAAAAAAAAAAAAAAAAAAAAAAAAAAAAAAAGACACCTAAGACTCCAATTAGCACAAGTCCTGGAAAATAAAGATTGTCTATTGACGTCAAGTGTTTTGTTCTTTCAAGAATTGCAGATGTGGTCAGATTCGTCTTGTGAGTTGCAACATCCCAACATGTTACCAAAGAAATGGGGTTTTAAAGTTGAGATTACTGATTAATCCATGTTAGAGATGAGTAGCAATCTGAGAATGATAACATGTTACAAACCAGCAAAATGTGCAACAGTGCCATTAAAGCAGTCCACTGGTCTTTTGTTACAGACAACATAACTCTGCAGGCACAAAATATACCTTAAATTAAATTATATATTTTTCAGAGTGTAATCCTCTGAGGGGACATGTCAGCTGGCAACCAAGAAAATAGAGCTTCGACATACGTGAGAATCACATTTTAATGAAAACCACGATCTTTTTCTAACCTAATCAAGAAGTTTTATTGCCTAAATATCACCAAAAACTTTCTGTCCAGGAATACATTTCAGTAGATTCAATTTTGTGAGTATTTCTCAAACATGACTGTGATGATCAAACCCACAGTGAAATATTATTTAAATCAGGGGGTGTCCAAATCGACTTTTCCACTGACAAAGGGAGAGCAGCCCTCCATTCTTCATAGAAATGCTTTACTCTGCAGTTTGCATCTTTGTGGGGAAGGAATCATGCTGCAGCTGAATAATGAGCCCAAACACACCTCCAATCTTTCAAGAAGGGCTTGAAGATTCAAACCTGGACTTTTCACCACAGTGACCTGAAATCAACTCAACGCATGAGCACAGTTGAAAACTGAGAAAAACAAACATTTTGGACATCACAGGAAACCTCTGGGACAACATAAGCCATCTGATTTTGTACAAACCTGTTGAATCCTTGGCCTCTGATGTGTCCTTGACACGTCTGTGGTGTCACTGAAAGGAAATGATGATGTGCACGCTGGGTGACCTGCGGGTTCAGGAAAACTTTGTGAATAGATGAGACTCGACGTGACCTGCTAAATTTAAAGCATAACCTTGCTACTGACAATGAGAAAAACCTGAGTCATTGCTGCTGCTGCTGCTGCTGATAAAAACCCAGAGAGAGCAGAAACAAAAATATTGTGCGATTAGAAATAATGATGATGACAGTGGAGATGATGCTTTTGTCCCAGTGGTGGTGAGACTTGGAGCCTGTTACAGTTTGATATTCTCTGACCGTAGACCGTGAGCTGACTAACCTTCACTGTAAAGGGTGAGAACAACTGTTCTTCTGAATTAGGCAAACTGAAGCTCCAATATTACAATTCACCGAGCAGAAGGTAGACAGATGGCAACACCTGATCTGGCATGTGTAATAGTATGCAGCACCACTCAAAACACTTCTTATGCAAACCATAAAGTAGTGTGAGTGCAGCTTTTAGTGTAAACTCTATGTACTACCCCAATCCCACAAACATTGTGACAGTGTAAAATATGTAAATAAAAACACAATAGAAGAATTTTTTATCACCTGACTTGACCAGATTTATGTGACATACTAGTTAATGTAAATCTATTGATCACCCTGCTGTCTTGTCACAGGCTGAGAGGCCAGTATGTGTTATGGACCCAGAAGCAGACTCAAGGGACTGATTGGATTGATAACAAAATGCAACTTTATTTAATTCAGGAATGTGTAAGGACATGAACAACTGAAGCAGGAGACTCAGGGTGCAGATAACTGGAACAGAGAGAGAAAGGGAAGTTATTGCAGGGTGGAAAATGGCTTGCAAAGATGATTTGCGATTGTGGAGGAAGTTTACTTGCAGTTTGGAGTGTAAGTTGACATCGGGGAGGGTGAATGAACGTGAATCCGGCTAAACCATGAGGCAAGTGATGGGAGTCCAACCTTATGTTCCAGAGATCGAAACTGAGCACCGAGCAGGAGGGCAGGCAGGTGAAGGAGCGGCAGCGTGGTGGCAGTCAATCAGCACTGAAGAGACAAGGTGAGTCTCTTCAATGCAGGTGAGTTGAATATCGATCCAAAAACGAAGGAGAAAACTGGACGCACAGGGAAACAAGCGACAAAGGCAAGATCATAACCAAGAAACATGAGAGCTGAGTTTATCACCACGGAGATCGCAGACAAACTGGCGATGAACGGAAGGCTGAGCTGGTCTTAAATGCTGGCCTCCTGATTACAGATGATGGATCACAGGTGGAGGTACCGGGTGAAGACATGGAACTCCGCCCCCATGGGCAGAACCTGGACACCAGCCAAAGTGGAAAAACATACCACACACCAGATACTCGCTCTGATCATGACACGTCTTTCTTGACCTGGAGACTCTTGTAAAAGAAATATTTGACCTGAAGAGTTTGATTTTTTTCCAGGTTAAATAAAAGACCCAATAAAAATACATAAAAATATTTAGGCCGAATGCTGATTGGCTGAAAAGTGAGCCAGAATAGGGAGGAAATCACAACAGCATTTTCCAGAAGGGAAAGAAGCATGGAAAAACATCAACATTCAGAAACTGAGCAGGAGGAGCACAGATGGTGGCTGCAGTGGACACTTTTCACACTCTGTTTCATTTCTGCTCTTTGTACATCTTATTTCTTCAACGAATGAATGACCATCAACAGCATAGCGAGAGTAGCTCACAGACTGGTTCTTTGTGACACCGACCCATGGTGACGGTAAACAGCTACAACATGTAAATGGTGGTCTGCAAAGCTGACTGTAAGCTGTGCATAGAAACACAACTGAAGCATGTTGGAGCACTGGGGGGGGGGTCTGCAAAGCTTCACCTCAGCTAACTGGAGCCACTAAAAAGGACCTGTCGATCATGTTTGTGGTGTTGGTGCCTTTTTGGGTTTTTTATTTAGTTTTGATGAGTGAAATTCTAATATTTTATTTGTATGTTACTTAACACTAATCAGCAGGTGTGTGTGTGTCTATGTGCTGTACAGCTGTACAGCTTACGCATACAGTATGCTAGCATTAGCTGATACTTTAACTCTCCACCCTCTCCTCCTATATATATGGCCACTTTCGGTTTAATTAATAAATAATAAATGCAGTTTAACAAAGTGTCTGCATTTAAACATAGTTGGTGTGTGGTGATAAAAGAAGGAAGGACCCAAGATGCAGGCACAGGCTGTGATGTGAGTGAGCTTTTATTCCAAACGGTGAAAGCACAAACAGAAGCGGAGATGGCCAGAACAGAACTAAGAGCTACCTAAACTGGGATAACTAACAAAACAAACCAGAAACATGAAACGCAGGGGCAACTCAGAACATGATAAGCAGACGATCCAACGAAGGACAGAGGTAACCACACACTAAATATACACACAAGGTAACAAGGAAATGGCACACAGGAGGGAGACACGGCTAATTAACATGACAAAACAGGGAGAGCGCAAAACACAACACACTGACATCAGACACGGACCTTCAAAGTAAAACAGGAAATACACAGCCTGAACTCAGAGACACGGTACAGAGAACAGAGGGAACACACGGGCAGACACTAAACAGAGGGAGCACAGAACCAAAACCCGAAGAACAAGAAACTCTTGACCAGAATACATAATCAGAATAAACTAGAACATAAGATAACAATAATAATAATAATAACAAACATAAATCGCTGGGTCAAATGACCCAGGACCATGACACGGTGTCAATCCAGAACCAAAAGCAATAACCAAAGTGCCAAGGTCAGTTTTAGTCCAATGAATCATAAATAAAATTATTAATGTGGGAGAAAAATTTTACCATTAAGATAAGTCAAAATAAGCTTCATTCTTTTCAGCATGTTTGTATTTCCTTGCACAGTGACAAAACGTTTAGCTCCAGGCGCTGAAGATTTATGCTTATATTCCTGCAACCCATACAGAAAAAGAAAATCCTAATTGTGTTTTATTTACACACAACAAGAACTGGATACGTTGAAATGAACTGGGCACAAGTGTTAGTGGAATAAATACGCTCGTCACTACTGACTAAACTAATTTCTGGCATTTCTATACTTCAGCTAATATTCTCTGGACTTGATTACTTATACAAATTCTGTCCAGTAGACTTTTTTTTCTGCCAAATAGAAGGATCATCTCAATTAATTCCAAAGAATTAATAACATTTACAAATAGGAGGAATTGTTTTCCTTGTTTGCTTCCGTTTCTTCTGTTATTGCATTATTTTTCAGCTATGCAAGTATGCAGTAGCGCATAAAAATCCTACAAACCATCCTACAATTGATGATTCTGCCACATTGGTGGCATCTGCTGGGATCTGCTGGACTGGAACATGGAACCAAACATGGTGACTGATGCATTTGTCCTGCGAGGGTACAATTCTTCAGCTAAATGCAAACAAGAGGAGCTCGCTGTAACACAAACCAGAGCTTAAAACCAACAAAAGCATCAGACTGGAATAGAGTTTCTGCTTCTCGGATGAGGGAGTACATTCATTGACAGCATAAGGGATACAAACAGGGACACACTTTTAATTTGCTCCTTAGTCCAGTGCTTATAAATCCCTTTCATTAAAGAGCTTAAAACTTTTCTGCAGTCTCTGTACAGACTTTATGTTCCTATGTCACACCACATCCTCATCTTTGTCAGTGAGCCACAATAAAATATAACTAGAGGCCATAAAAAACAGCATGTATTATGTTTTTGACATTATAATTCTATTATTCTAACAATGTCTTGCAAAAGAAGTGATATGTAACTTTAAATTAACAATGGAGTTCTCTGAAAATAATCCTTAATTAATTAGAGGATAAAGGTCAACAGCGTGTAATTGGTACACTTTGAAGGAACATGTTCTAATTAAGTAAAAAGGGTCTTTTATTCAGTTCACAGCAGGTCAGTGGAACATGCAAAAATGTAAGAAAGGTTGTTATTTAATAAAAGTATAGAAGCCGATAAATATAGGTTTCTACATTTGTTGGCTTTTACACCTTTAAACCTACTGAATGGATATTTTTTGTTAATACCATTTCTTTTCACATTTCTTTCAAAAAACAATTGGCTGGCTATGAGCAGGACTGCATTAACAGATTATTTTGAACAATTTAATTTTTCATGGGCCAAATTCCACAGCTTTTTGATCACGCTTCATAAACATGTCTAGAAGGGTCTTGTCTTTAAGCACAGTCGCTGTTAAATCATTAAACTTAGGTCATTATTCATTGATTGGCATCTTCATCACACTGCATTTCAGAGGCTAGTCCACCAATGTGTGCCATAAATGTTTCAGTTCTGGGGACATGTTACGAAGACCTGCACATTAATGTCACAGTGTCTTCTAAACGGCCTCCATTTGGAAAAAGAGAGTCATGGTACAAAGTTTTTTCTGTTGGAAGAGTGTAAGGACAGAGACTGCTGTACAAAGAAATTACTCATTTATGACGAAAGCCGAAACATCAAGAAAAATTGTCCCTCACTGACAAAGAACAGGCTGTATGTTCCAATGTACTTTACCTTGCCTATATAAGGTTTCCCTTTCCCTTCATTTGCATTTCTAAATAAAAAAAGCCTTTCACTGGCCGCTCAGCGAAAGGTTGCCGACTTACAATTTAATAAATGTTTTTAAAAAGGCCAGTAGTGACTAAAACAACTAAAAACAACGCAATGGCCACAAGGCTGAAACCGCCTGCTTTACATTAGGTGGAATTTAAAAACATTTTATTCAATTTACACATTTCTGCTTGCTTTTACTTGTTGCCATAACAACACATTATAACATTTTATGAATTTCACACATAACAAATCACCTAATGAGCAGACGGGTAGGTCACAATCTAATTTAACCAACTGGAGCTGAATATAGCACAGGTAATAATTTCACTGAGCTTCTTTAGGTTTAAAGATTTATTTAGGGTTCAAGAAAACATAGAGTGGGCTATAAATGTTTATTCCCATGCTGCTATGATCAAAGGAAGCATTAACTTTGGTTCAAAATGGGAAATAAACAGCAGCTTCCTGTGATAAAGTGACAGTTTGATGCTTTGTTAACCCATCCATCCACCCCAGATTACAAAATTACCAGTTTGGACTGGGCTAACAGAGAGAAACAGACAATGATTACCAACCAAAGCCAGTCTCATCAATTAATTCTGATCCCTCCCAAAAACAGACAAACCAAAATACAAAACACAAACTGAACACAGAAAGACGAGCAGGTTCAAATTCAGAACACTGTTGCTTTGATTCATCTTTGCTAATTCTAAAGGTCGTTTACTTAAATCAACATCCTAAAAGGATATTGTAAATTAAACGATTTGCTTCATGAGAAGCTTCTTTAAAATATGCTGCATCACAAATCCACACTTCTCTCTGACATGTTCCCTTTGGTCAGCTGATTTTTGAGTGTGTTGTTGAAATACATTATTCATCTACACTGCATTGCCAAAAGGAAATAAAGCAAAGGAAATATTTTCTGAAGTACTTCACTTTCATTGTATTGCATCATTTCCTGTTAGCCCAAAAGGTTATGAGTATGGTGTTTTCTTATACAGTCACTGAAATTTAGTAAATAAATGTTTGTTTATTTTACATACACAAAGAGCAACAGTATGTTTGTAGCTATGTGTAATATAATGTTGCTGCAGGTCTTAAAACAGATTTTTGTCCAACACCTTTATGCATTTATATATATATCTAATTATAACATGTTGTAGCATGTTTGTGAAGTAGTTAGCACAGCAAGAAGGTTCCTGCGGCTAAAAATTGCTTAAAAGTATATACAACAAAGCAGTCTATAAATATGGTTAAATGTGGCCTGTAGTCTCATGTGCTTTGACAGGTCAGTAAGATTTAAAAAAAAGAAAGAAACACTACACAGATGCTCTTATTTTGGAGGCTTCTGCTGAGTTTCCTCTGTCGTTTCCGTGTTCTTCTCTGTTTGTGTGGCGCTTGTTCTCAGTTCACCTGCAAAAAATCATATTCATCCACCAGTCGAGTATCCATAGTAAATAAACCTCAGCTCTCCATTAGATTTTCCACCAGACTGCTCGGTGTGGTACAAATACAATACCAGAATCTAGGTTAGCACGTTTTTTCTTGTGTTGTTTGACCTCATAGTAGCTTGTGTGTTCTAATCTATTACCCACTACTGCCAGCCTCACTTAGCTACCTGCCAGTGAACCATCAGCTTCCAAGATTCCCAGACCAGCTCCCTATCCCACAGCCACCTGCTCAACTCACTTTGCCAACCTCCAATCTCTGCTAGCTACCATTCACTATGAGAGACCATCTTCTTGCCACCGCTGCAATCCTGGCAGTATTGCAAAAAAAAATCCTGCTGAACTGCTTAATCTGACTCTTTAAGAATCTTGTACAGTTTTAAACAAAAACAGTTCAGTCTATGAGCGGCTGACAAATATCAAAAACCTCAAATATTTTAAAGCTAAATCCTTCTGTTTTTTGTACCAATACTGTCTTCCATTGTGAAAACTTACTCTCCTTTTAAGGATCTGCTCTAGATAAAAGCAGCAAAACCTTCTGCACAGATTGTAATTGTTTAAAGCCAAATTCCAGTCTAACGAATAGGGAAAAAATGCACTTTTAACTGGAGACACAGAGGGAAGTGTGAGTGCTGAGTATTAGAACCTTTACTTTTTCATCTTTATGTAACATCACCATTCACTTGACAGCTGTTATTCACACCATATGCTTTACTGCACATTTTTTTTAATGGTTCTTTTCACAGATGGCTGCAAATGTTGATTAACAACTGAACAAAAGTTCAGGATTATAATTAAACATCACTTAACAAGCTCAAAATCTTTTTGAACTTCTTGAGCCCAGAAAACAATCTACTACCACCCGGGTTAAAGTTATTTTTAGATGTCAGTTGCAGTTGGAGTTGATCATCAGGAGACAGCATCAACAGCAGCAGCATTGTGATTTATGGTCAGCAGGGGGCATTGACGATATCCAAACTAACGGAGAGGGACCGCTGGTTTTTCACATTATCTGATGTGATCTGGATCAGCGCTGGGTTTAACAGCCGGACTCCCCTCCATGATGACTGTTTGTTCTGTGATTTTCAGGACTGAAGCTCTCAGCGGCTCATTATGAGGCCTGTTCACACACTAAAGCTCTCACACAGTAAAGCTCATTTGGTTAAAGTGCTCAGCAGTGACCCTAAATCCCCTAATTTCCTCTCCAGCAAACTGTTGGTACTTAGAGACTCAATGCAGTTCACAACTGAGCTAAAAAATCCCAGACAGACTTTCTGGGGTCTTTGCTCTGTTAAACCACTGAAACAATGCAAGTAACTTGGCAAAAACAAAGAAAAAAAAAAAAGAGCTGTCAATGCAGCAACGCTCAAACAATTTAGCATATGTTAATATCAGTAAGTTATACACAAAGCCCAAAACTTTAGGACAACTGGTTCCTGCTGAACACATTCATCTTCAATTTTGACCCACTCTTATTTATATCGTTGATTCAGTACATTCAAGCCCCTTTTCCATTAGTACCTACTCAGATCGACTCGGCATAGTTCCCCTCGGTTTCAGTTAGGTTTTCCATTAGGTCATCGTACCTGCTCGGCCGGGTTTCCAAGCGATCCAAGCACTAAAATGTTACTAAAATGTTACTAAAATGTGACGTCGCCATGCTGTGTGCCACTGATTGGCTGATCAGTAGCATCACTGGATGAGTGATGAGAGTGTCTTGTTCACAAAAATCAAAAACGCCACTTTTGAAACCTGGCAACAAGGAAAATGCCTACAAAAATCAACAGCGTGTTCCCCCAAGTCTGACGAAAAGCCACAGACTGAGCAGCAGGCATATTCTTACCTCACCTTCCACCTTTGTTGTAGCGTTTTTGTGGCATATTAATTACGTCACGGGGCATACAGATGCGTTGCTAGAACAACAAGCACTGGATTGTAATGAAAAACCAGTCGATCCGAGTCAAGTCGTGGCGAGTCGATCCGAATAGGTACTAATGGAAAAGGGGCTTTAGGTTTGTGGGCTTTGTTTATGCACAGCGCTCCTAAGGTCCCATCGGCACATTTTAGTCAGGCTGAGGATTGGACTTTGACTGAGCCATTGCAACACCTTGATTCTTTAATTTTTCTGCCAATCTGCTGTAGATTTGCTGGTGTGGATCACTGTACCAGTGCGCGATCCAATATGTTGGACAGATTGAGTCATGCTCTTTTGTATACAGAGGAGCTTGTGGTTAATTCAAAGACTGGACGGTGCCCAGGTCCTGTGGCTGCAAACAAACAAACAAACAAAAAATAACTGGCACCCTTCAGACTTTTAGTAGACCACCTGTGGTATCAATTTCAAAATCCTCCCATTGTTCTCAAGTTATTACATTTGAAAGATTTTCAGAAATTTGACCTCTGCCCTTGAGGTCATTGATATTTAAACTCATCTAAGATGTTTGGTATAGGGGTAAAAAGCCCAAATCAACAGGCCTCCACGACAGTTAGACTGATTTTGGTCAAACATGGCACTGTGCATCATGGTCCATCTCTATGTTAGTTTAATCTGCCCAAAGGTCATTGTTCCAGAAGTTTGCACTATCATGAACTTTAACATGTAACATGTGGCATGTAGAGTCTGAGATGCCGGTCTTGGGTTGTTTTGTTGTTTTGAGCATTGGATGGCCTGACTTTGGGAGCGGTGATGTGGCATTGTGTTAACACACACCTAATCCAGACAAGCTTACTGCCAAAGGTTCTGATTTTACTGTACTCAGTGATCAGTTAATCCAGTGCATTTGATTAACATCACTTGGCTGCTACCTACTCTCTTTATTCCTAAGAGTTCATTTTCTTTCTTTTTCACACAACTGTGAAACAAGGATGATCACTCGTAATCATCCTTGTAACAAGAAGAGTGTATACATTTGTGTGGGATCATTTCCAGCAGTGCATTAATAAGTATTTGGCATGAGTATTTCTGGTATACCAAAGTGGCAACCTCTGGGAGTTGGGGGGATACTAAAAATTACAGCTCCTCTTTGAAGTTGGCTCAAAAAGTGAGTCAGTCCCCATAGATTTCCATCTTAAAATGTCCAAATTTACAACAGAAATAAACATGTTTACAGCCTTTTACAAAAAACTAAACAAAAAACGAGAAAACAAGATGTCATCAAAGGTCACTTCACAAACCAAAGGGTGATGGCATGATGGCTAAGCTCATTTTAAACCCTGCCTTACTCAACTACACTATTTTTTCACAGCTGTGATGAGGGAAAGATTTTCGGTTGCAAAACCTTTCATCAAATATTGTCTCGCTATAAATTCTTGGACCATAACAACATATGCACATTATGTGGAGCTATTAATAGATGTTTTCATAAAGTAATCCACTTGAATTTGGTGTTTTTTACTGATCAGGACAGAAATGAAAAACATTCACTGTAGCTGCTTCACCACACAGTGTTACTCCCTGTAGTAAATGTACTGTCAGTTATATGCATAACACCTTTTTAATGCCGTATTGTTAATTTAGTCATATTTAAATTTTGGCACAAAATCTGATCAGTCTTTCATCCTATAAGAGACTTCGCGTCTCTCAACCAGATCCAGAGCTGCTTCTTTTTCTTCTTCAAACATTTTCTGTGATTTTCTAAAACAGATGCTCTCTGTTTCTTTGTGATTTTGTTTGCTGTGTTTGCCTCTCGAGTTTCTCAGCTGGTTGTGTTTGTTTTACCGCCTGCATAGCACACATGGTTGGTGGATAGATGCTGCTTCGTACTAAGAGCACACTGATGACATGAAAATACAATGTTCTAGCAGGAAACAAAGCAAGCACTAGAGCTCACCAACAGGTGTTCAAAGTGACAAAGTGAAGTGTCTATAAACACTCAGAGTTGGTTGGGCAAAGACTACTTTAGATTTGAGAGGTGGGTAAACAGTGTTTATGAGTATATAGTCTCCTCTACAGCCCTGTGTATCAGAATATGCATACAATACTTGTGTGAAGAGTTATTTAAATGTTGGCTTTAGGTATTTGATTGGATTAATACTTAGAATATACAGAGCACAACCAGAGGCAAAGTATGAAAAGCACAATGGTCACACAACAGCACCTTCAGTTGTCCAGCTCAGTGTACACAGGATGCATTTAGAATGGAGAACGTCAATCCAGGCGGACAAAAACGTGCAAATGATTAATTGGTCCGCATTTCAGAACATATTCTTTTCAGTTAAAATAAAGATCAAATCTCATCTTGTTCAAGTTAAAAAGACACAAAGCCCACCGTGCAACTATGGGTGCAGGTGCATTATTTCTCATAGGCTTGTAAAAGAATAGAAGAAGTCACCACCTCCTGAGGAATGCAGGTTTTTATTCATTTAAACATGATCTTGTTGTCTGTAAAGTAAATGTTGTCTGTAAAGAAAGCGTGCATAATCTATTTAATCCTCTTGTGTAGATCGCCAGCAAACCTGGCAAAACGTATAGATTTAGGGCTGCATTTTATCTACATGTTAAACAAACCTGGGTTAAGTAACCAAGAGATGCTACATCTCAATTATACGTCTCAATTAAATATGTTTGCCTTTAAATGTAAGACTTCCATTTAGGTTTGATATTCAAGTGAAAATTCCATATAAAGGTGTAGATGCGAACCTAACCCTACCCTCATTGGCGCCCTGGTAGACAACAAGAGGTCAAACTGAACTTACCAAACACCTTTAGTCACTCACAGTAAATGGACTGAAAAAAACTTTACAGTTGAGTGACATTAAAACTGTAAATGAGTGGAAATGCAACCTTTTTTGTGGAATACTTTGTGAAACTGGTCCTCTCTGTGTTCAAGTAGAATTTCAGGCCTAATAGCTCCTTATTTACTGTTCAATACAGTTATTTTGCCCTGAGTAATGCACTCTGTCTGAATGCTGAATGGTCAAACTCCAGTTACCCCCTAAAATCCTTGCTGGAGTCTGACAACGTGAAGCATAGTTACAAGAAAAAAATGCCTAGACAAAAGTTTGAACTGCCACCCGTTTAGAAACCAGGATCTCTGATGGCGTATAGGTTACATTAACAGACACTCTAGATGACAGTGACAACACAAACACTCAGGAAAAAGCTGTTTGTCAGGCTGAAGAGATAAGGACAATATAGCCTGATAGACGTACAGTTGGCCTTTTTTTGGCACAGATGGAAGCTCATACATTCAGCTCCCGACAGCAAGTTATTGATCAGCGTCTGTGCTTCCAGCTCAAGTCAGAGAAGGCTGCCTTCACCACCTGCTGTTTGACAGAGCTGCAACCACATCAGCATGCTGCCTGGATGACTCACTGGATAAAGTACTGTGCTATGTCTACTTTAAGGGACTGCCATTAAATGTGTGTATAGCATTCGAGACTACAGTAGGCTCTAAAGACAAGGTGAACTCAAGAGTGGAAGGCACAAGCATTAATAGAAATCAACACAAATGCTACAAATATGAACACAAATACGAGAGTGAAAGCATCGGCTACACATTTAGAGTCTCTATTTTGAGTGCATAAATGACTGTACATATGACAGGTATATGTCCATGGTACGCGAGTTAAATGCTGTACTTCTCAACTTCAGTGGTCACCTTCTTGTTTTGTTGTCAACTAATTTTCAGCTAGTAGGAGAATGCATCATCTGATCGCAATGCCATCGATCTATCCAACCATGCGTTCATTTGTTTTCTTCACCACGTATCCACAAAGCACAGTAGATAGTTTATTCACCTTGTGCATCGCAGACTGCAATGTCAAGTATAGCCAGCTAACCTGCCTACATGATTTTTATCAAGAATAGGCTGTACAGGTTGTCACGGTCCTGGGTCTGTGACCCAGTGTGTGTGTGTGTGTGTGTGTGTGTGTGTGTGCGTGTGTGTGTGTGTGTGTTTGTTTATTGACTTGCCACATTATGTGTTTCTGTTTTGGATTATTGTCATTTCTTTGAGTTATCCCATGCCCTGAGTTTTCATGCCCTAAGTGCTTTGCAGTTCTGTGTTCTTGTGTGCATACCCTGTGTGGTTCTCCCCTGCCTGTGTCCCTTCTGTTCCCCATGTAGTCAAGTCTCTGTGTTAAGCCCCTGCTAGTGGTTTTAGGTTCCTGTTTTATTTTGAAGTTCTATTTCTCATGTCAATGTTTCTAGTGTTGCTTCCCCAGTCTTGTTAGCCCTGATGTCTCCCAGCTGTGTTTCCCTCCTGTGTGCTGTTTCCTCGTTACCCTCTGTGTATTTATAGTGTGTGTTTCCGTCTGTGTATTTTCCCTGCAAGTCTCCGGATGTCTCTCTGCTTCCCTGCCCTCCATCTGTATGTCTCCCCGCTTCGTGTTCTGGTTTGTTGTTAGCTTTTCCCTGTTTAAGTTATGT
>VOQK01000020.1:22381-34417 GCA_015052645.1 Benitochromis conjunctus | reverse complement strand
TTTGTGAACATTTGTGTGTGTGTGTGTGCGTGTGTGTGTGTGTGTGTGTGTGTGTGTGTGTGTGTGTGTGTGTGTGTGTGTGTACAACAAAATCTTCCAGGCACAAAAGCTGCATCTGTCCCCAAAAGGGAAAACAAAAAGGAAAAGTTCTGTAATGCCTATGAAACACCTGGTGGAAAATCTATCAACTTATTAGACTTATTGGAGAAATGAATGGGGTTCAGTAAAACACCCAAAAGACACATTCAGAAGGAAATTGGAGAGGAATACAGCAGTTCATCAATTAAAAAAAAAAAAAGCATTTCTTAACGTGCAAATAATTTGGAGATTTTTTTTCTTATGTTGTATCATTAAAGCATTCAGACAATTCAGAGAGATCTCTGTATGCAAAGAACAAGGTCAGGTGGCACCGCATTAGAAATACTGGATTATGTGGTGGAAAACTGGGTCTGTGCCATATCATAACAGCCACAATAATTTACATAATTAAAAAAGTGTGATTTCTCCATATTAATGATATAGCAATGCTATGCATTTATGTTCCCTAGGACATGCAACATACACAAACCCAAACATGTCTGACAGCGAGAGTAGCGTGTTAGCATCCAGTGATGATTAAATACCTAAAAACTGAGTTACTAGCTCAGTTACTGAGTTACTATGTGTTACCCAAAAGTAAACAAATGTCTTCATCAAAGATTGTTGGAGTACTTGCTAGTTGTGCTCCGTATTACAGGAAAAGCTGACTGGAAAGTAGAAATGTGGTTACGTGGTGGTAAAGAAGAGCTATAAGCAAAATGCTCAACATAAGAAACAACATCCCAGGTTAAAAAAAAAAATTTTCAGTTTCAACATTCTTATGTGACAATATCATGCATCTCTTGAAAAGTTTCAAGCTTAAATTACTTTAGTTAGTGCTTTTCAGTTCTGTTCTACATTTACGTAAAATTTCCAGGAAAAACTACTTTTGTGTGTCACTGCTACTTCACGAATGCCGGTTCTGACACCTTGTGGCAGTAGAGTGACACTTCAAATTAGGCAGTGTGTTGTCACTGACTATAAGTCATTGGAAAAGGAAAGAAGCAATAAATCAAATTGATGTGAATTCAAAAACTGACCATTCGAAATGTGAAATTCTAAACAGGAGGACCACCCAGCTCGTTATAGTTTATAAGCTAGCATCAGTGATGGTATTGGGGTGCCTTAATCCACACGGCACAGGTAGTTTGTGCATCTTTGGAAAAACGTATGCTGCTGCCCAGAAAAGATCTGGCTTTTTTAATCATGCAAAGCCAAACCACATGCATGTATTCCCAATATAACAACTAAGTATGAAGAAAACACTTAATCTAACCCACTGGTCTCCATACAGTCCATAGCCACACGCTTATATTGCCCTGTCCCAGCTTTGTAGAAATGTGCTGCATTAAATGAATTGTTATTTTCCCTCCTAATTATCTGAATATTGAATTTTTATTCCACCAGTAAAAAGACTTTTTCCCCCCCATCAGGCCATACTAAGATCGTATTGTGTTGTGACACTGAAACCGGCACAGATGAGTCTGCAGGTTCAGCTGTCAGTAACAATCACAGTGAAACCTTGTTTTCCTAAAGTGGGCAGGAGGCACTGGGGCTTTGGGAGTGAAAACAAGAAGGAAAGGCAGATCAGGATTATTGTCAACAGCGGCGGAGATTGATAGCGACAAGGGAGTGAATTTCTGTCTGTTGGCCCAACGCTGTTCTGACGTGATCTGCTGCTGTTGGGAAGAAGGAAGACCCAAGGGACAATAGAGAAGATTACACTGCCTACACTTTTCATTGGGGCAATATTAAATGTGGAAAGAGACGCAGAGAGTGGCGGTAGGAGGAGAGAGAGTGAGGAAACTGACAGCATGGAAATAATTCACCAACAGTCCTAAATGGTCAATAAAATCTACATTTTCAGCTGTGTGCCACTCATTCATGTGACATTTTTTTAAGGGCTGACACATGTATTTCACATTTATTTAGCCATAACGTATTCACCATTTTTATAGCGGCGTTCATAAAATGACTGAGAAAATTGATGTAAGGAGGGCACGGGGCAAGGAGAAGAGAAGTATGCATAATGAAAAGGTGGGTGTGAGAGCAGAAATTTGGATTAGGTCACACAGACGAGTAAGCAGCTGCATGCACTTTAGTAGTCCGAGCACAGGATGCGAGTAAAGGAAGCCAAAGTTGAGGGAGGCCTTGAGTGATGGAGAGGGAGGATGTTGGATAACAAACTGATCAAGCATGCCTGTTTTAGGGGAGAAGGGGGGGCTATAAATGAGGTTTGGGAGGTGTGCTGTCCATGTAGTGTGTTATTTTTTTCTCGGTTTTGTTTTGTTTCATAGTAGTGCCTTGATCCTTTGGTAATAAAACTGACAGGATTCATTCACTGTGATGTACAGACCTCTCAGAGCGGAGCGAGCGATTGAGACAGGGTCTCTTAAACTTACCTGAGGGACCTCTAAAGGTGAACAGGGAGAGAGAAGAAGGGCAATTGAATTGGCCTTTTTTTTCATGAAAGCGTCTGTTTTCTCCCAACCTCCACCCATGTGTACCAGCCTGAGGCTTCTTGTTTCTATTATGCAGGTCGACGCGTAACCCCTCTCCTGCACTGCAGACTCAGACACTAATTGGCATACAAAATGCTAATATTTCGCCATGACACTCAGGACCCAAGGTGTCAAGATGTTGATTAGAAAGTCTCTAATTGGCTCTAGACTGAAACCTTTGACAGAAGAAGGGATAGCTTAATTGGATATAAATGTGTTCTCTTGATGGTCTACCTGAAGCACATCAGCTCCCTCAGCTCTGGCATTACTTAATGCCAGAGATGAGGGAGCTGATGTTTTTTTTTTTTTTTTTAAAACCCACAGTGTTTACTATTTTGCATTAACTGAAAAAAACTCTCTTATACTGAGAAATAGCAAACGGCTAAAGACTAATTCGCCATGCAAACCCTGGATCACAGATTAGTGTGTTCTGATAATTCTGCTCAAACCTCTAAAAATGATAATAACCCAGGGACATTTCAGAATTGTTCCTGTTAGGCATGAAAGCAGAAACACTGTAGCACACTGCTGCTTATGAAAGAGACAAAATACAGTTTCCTTGATGAGGAGGAATAATGATATAATGGGAAGGCAAAAGAAAAGGACAACAAAGGCACGGCCAAACACAGTAACAACCAGCCATGTCTTTTTAGTCTCTGGAATATAATGGCCTCGGCCATTACAACAAGAAACATATAGTTAAATAATGGCCTGCACATGGACAAGTGCATAAATACATCGAAGAAAAGACAAGAAGGAGAAAAAAGCTGCAGGGTATATAGGACAAATTCTTTAAGTTTGCTCTACAAGAAATCTGTCTGAAAAGATGGACTTTCATCCTTTATCGCAAAATGTTCCCCATTAAAATGTCGGGTCGTTGTGACACTAATGCAATTCAAAACACAGAAGAAAATGTTTATTAATGATTCTATCAAGACATGCACAACTGTTGGAGGAGGAAGAAAACGATGTGCCAGTGTGCCAAAATAAAATAAAATTAAAAGTGCTTAATGAAGCCCTACACGAGGCTCATATTGACACCTTGTCTGGCTTACTGTAATTAGCAGCTTCCTCTTCTCACAGCAGCCGCATCACACCTACCTACTGGAGGCGAGTTCGTCTTTCTCCTAATTGAGTCCAAGTGTGTCATAATCATGACTTTTAACTGTATTACTTAATTAACAAGTTAGCTCACAGACCTCATTATAGACACACTTTACCTGGGCGTTTCAATTCAAAGCAGATTTTAAAAAAAAATAAAATAAAAAAAAATATTTGGGGCGTGAAATGTTTATGAGAATCAAAATGAAAAGCATTTGAAAAAAAATATCTTTGGTGCTTTACGCTTAAGAACAAAATAAAATAAAAAAAAATTAAAAATGAACAAGTCTCGCTTTTATTTATTTAAAAAAAACATTAAGACCTTTATTTAAGAACTTGAAAATGAAATGAAATTTTAATCTTTTAATCCAAAGTTTAGGGAAAACTTTTAATTGATTTCTCAGCCTTACACTTAAGCGTTATAAGGGTCCAGTTTGTCCACCAGCCTCACAGATGCAACCAGTGGCACTACCAAATCGAGTATCTGAGAAAGTGAAACGCAACAGCCACACAGATGCAATCAGAACCACAGACTGACCAACTGACCAACCCTGATTCACCCATATTGGACTGGCTATAAATATTCATACTCCCACTCCATGCTCATCACTGTAAAGGGCAAAGAACATATTGGTGGTGAATTATATATCCATTGAAAAGGTCATCTACCTCAACACCAATCTCTTGATGAGTTATGGGACGCAGCGAGGGAAGAAGATTCTTTGCACTGAGTGCTTAATCTCTGCAAACGTGGCGTAAGCTTATCAGCTACATAATTCATTAGTCATTGTTTGAGATGAAGAACCGGCCGCACGTCTGATATTTTTTTGTCATAAACTGTCTGGCTGACTGCATTGCTTTGTGGTTAGTCTTCAGCTCATGTCTTAATTTAGAGAATCTCTGTCCATTCTCCTGTGAATATCCATCCATCTCTGTCTCCCTGTCAGCCCGCTCGTCTGTGTTCTGTCTCGCTCTGCAGTGATCTCTCCCCAGGATGTATCTTGTTCTCTGCTCCCTTTGACAAGAAGTGGATCAACACTGTGCCCGTCAGTCTGACGATTGTCGTAGGCCCGTGCGCATCCACACACACACACACACGCACGCAGACGGACACACATGCACACGGACACACACATGCACACGCACGCACATATCACCTCATGCTTTGAAATATGTTAAAGGCAGACTTTAACCCTTAAGAGTACTCAGGGGCACTTTGCAAGGTTTGGAAGAACTTTCAAGGATTTCCAAGTAGGCTTAAGGGTTAAAGGAAATGCATATATTCTTTTTCCCTTCAGTGCAGCAAAGATGCAATTGGATCCAGCTGCCAGTGAGATCAGATTTTATCCATTTTTTAAAAACTGTCCAATTAGCACTGAGTAAAACCAAAAATCTGCAAAACTTCTGAATAAAATGTATACAATTAAGTAAATGTCCACTTTAACCAATTGTACTGTGTGATGCTCCCTAAACAATGACTAGAGACCAATTACAAGTGCAGAGTGCCTATAGGACGCCTGATCCTAATGACGTTATAGCTTCATTATAGCTGAAGTTATGGGGTTATAGCTGAAACACACTTGTCTTTCCCTTTAATAAAAATGGATAAATATATTCATCAGTGATACATGGCCTTACCAACAAATGGGTTTTGATGGGCTTTAAAAATAGAGCCGAGCAAAGTAAAAACACTTCAGCCACTTTTTCTACTTATTACTCAGTAATCATTCTGGTTTAAAGATGGCCTCTGGGAAGTAAAGCTTATATGAAAAAGTCTTAACCTTATGTTCTTTTTAGCTGACAAATAGGGATGGATTTTCAGGCTAAAAAACATGTCAGGCTGTATAGAAGTCAATACACTACTGCTCATTTGAATTATAACCTCAGTAAACACTTTCTTAATGAGTTTATAATCAACAATCATCTAATCTCTAGTTTCAGGTCTTTTTAACTATAGCACGATGTTTGTTTTGTAAATATTGGTCCCATTTAAAGAACAACAGGTGGTAAACCTGTGTATGATTTAGGAACTGGACACCTTGTAGTGTAGTATAAGTCGCTACCATGTGGATGTGCAATGTCAGCCCGATCTACCCCTCGCTCCTCACTTCTTACTTCAAGTACCTCCATCTTTTACCTACAGTCTGATTAGGTAATGAGTCAGTTCGGTGGATTGAATGAATTCAAAGGTCTGGATCAAGTTCAAGTTCAACTAAAGATTTGGTTAATAAGCACAAGAGCTGCTAGTAACTGATTATTACACCATTCTTGTTCAGTAACAGGAATTAAGTTCAGCATTACACAAAACATCTTCAACATCCTTTGTTCAGTATATCCACTATCCCTCCTCTTCACATGTCCAAACCATCTCAGCCTTTCCTCCTGAACTGTCTCCATCCCTTATTCCCTTGTTCTCTGATGTACTTATTTCTACTCCTTCCATCGTGGTCACGCCCATTGAAAATCTTAGGATCTTCATTCAGCTCTGCCACCTCCAGCTTGACCTCCTGTCAGTTCCACCATCTCCAAATCATACATCAAAGCAGGTCTCATTACCATTTTCTGAACCTCCCCTTTCACTCTTGCGGCCATCCTTCTGTCACAAATCACCACTGACACTCATCTCCACCCACTCCACCCTGGTGGAACTCTCTTCCACACCATGGTTGACCATAGGTATTTAGATCACCTTCCCTTTACTATCTGTACTCCGTGGTTCACCTTTCCAAGTGTCTTCTGCTCATTCACACACATATTCTTTCTTTCTTCTACTGGCTTTCATTTCTCTTCTCTACAGAGCGTACCTCCACCTCTCCAGGATTTCTTCCCACTCTCTGCTCTCTCTACAGATCACAAGATCACGATGTCTGTCTGTCTGTCTGTCTGTCTGTCTGTCTGTCTATTTGTTTTAGAAAATGCTGGAGACAGATTAACATGGTCCACAGTAACAGTAAACACCCTTTGTTAGAAAACTTTCACAATAACAGCCAATTGGTCATACTTCCATTCAGTGAAAGATCCTCTGTATTCTATCCAATAGTGTCCTTGTTCATTCTCTTGCCATATTTTGCTTATTTTATCCTGAATTGGCTTGATGAAGACATTAATGAAGACATTAATGAAGACATTAATGTCCTTAAGTATTCCTAAGGGATTTATTAAGTGCTGTTCTTTTAGGTTTTATTGGTTTATAAAAGCACTTAGCCAACAGAAAACTGTTGAAAATCTGGCCATGACCTTGAAATGTGCTCTTAAGATTTGTAGTTTTGGGTAGAATATCTGCACTAATTTGTGGTATAATAATCTTTGTCTCATGTTAACGTACAGGAAAGAGATTGGTATCTATCTTTTCATCTAAAACAAACAAGGATATTTCTTTTTGTGTGTGCATATTTTAATTGATTATTTATTTCTTATATTATATAACTGATATCAAATTTTCCTTGAAAAACAACAAATTCACAATATTAACCAATAATAACAATAACAAAACTTGTGCTATTTAGTGTCTTGACTATCTCTCAAGAGAGAATTTATGTATTCAAGTTTTCTCATTGACCTAGCAACTTTACCAAGGTTCATGAGCACCTGTCTATTCACAGTAGAAGGGAAAAAAAGGAAGAGGGGTGCAATGAAAAGGGCAAGATCAGCACTGAATTGGGTTAAATAATTTAGTTGTTGGAAAAGATAATTAATAGGGAAGGAGTCAATAGATAGTGTGGACAGGAAAAGTGTAAGGTGCATGTGTGTATGTGTGTGTATGTGCGCGAGCACATGACTAAAGGAGGGGCACAGGTGAAGGGGAGAAGATCTCATCTAAAAGCTATGAAAGATTTAATAGCAGGAAAAGACAGGAATGACAATGTCTGTGAAGGCACGCTGCAACAAACCAGGTCCCCCCCAATTATATCTGGCATTAAGCTGTCTGTCCTCTTTACTCTGCACCTTATGCACATGCTGTCAAATCAATAAAACGGGGACAAGCTTTCTTTATAGACTCGATCAGTCACATAATGTATATTCAATATATTATGTCAGCATGAAATAGACTAAACAGGTCTGAATTTGAAAGTAATGGTTAGCTCAAATGTACGTTTACACAGCATCAGCAAGTAAGATAAGATAAGATAAGATAAGATAAGATAAGATAAGATAGTTATAATTTGTCAACATATCAACATAAAAATCTGTTCAGTGCTATACACACAGAGTCAGAGCCAGAGACTAATTTAACTTATTGTTTTTATTAATTGGGTAGACTATGTAGCTTTGGTGGAAAGTATGAGAACTGGTTAGCGATATCAGTCGTTATGCAAGCCAATAAGTCAAATATTGTTTTTCCAACATTTCAACTTTAAAGATTAGGTGCTTTTTTTCCTGCAAACAATCATTTGAAAGATATACAATGCTGTTTCCAGGGCTAGGATAAGTATGTTTTTCAAAGTGCATCAATCTTTCATGATCAGTTTGTCAAAATAAAATAAAAAATGTAGGCATAATAATAAAATAATCAAACTAGTTGTGGCACTAATTTATAACTATCGTCTGTCCCCAGATCTGCACAAAACACACACTGCAATAGAAAATCAGGGGATGCCACATTTTTCATTCACAATCAGTAAGAAGAAGAGAATGTTAGGCTAAAACAAACACATTTCCAATAAAAAAAATTATTTGTGCAAAAATTTTTGATTTCTTGAACACAAACTTCACACTAAGTCTCACAGCTTTATGACACAACCCGCTAACCAAAAACGAAACTGACATTGGGGAACATGGGTAACTTATATATACAGCTTTAGTCCACCACTGCAGCAACCCTGGGTTTATTTCCTTGTAGCATCCTCTGTGATGATGCTGCTGCTGCTGCTAAATTTCAGCCAATAGTGGAGAAGCTAGCAAGGTCGGATGTGTTTTCTTGCTGCTGGACAAGTGGCTCCCAGTGGTTGACCTGGGGGTAGCTTCAGGTCATAAAAAAGCAACAGCAATCTGCCGCAATCCAAGCACTTACACTAGACTGGGCAAGGGCCACTGACG
The DNA here is from genome assembly GCA_015052645.1 of Benitochromis conjunctus. Lineage (NCBI taxonomy): Eukaryota > Metazoa > Chordata > Actinopteri > Cichliformes > Cichlidae > Benitochromis > Benitochromis conjunctus. Next base: position 25,700 of record VOQK01000020.1, on the reverse strand, counting down.
AGGCCTATAGGGATGTAGGTGCTTCAGTATTGATGAAAACTAGAAACCAATGCCCTAATATTTAAGACACGTACAGTAACACACATGACTCCTATGTGTAATGTTTGATTCAAGCGGGTGGTAAGAATAAGATTTAACCCTTATGTTAAATCTGCATCTGTCTATTTCCACAATGGCGATTCTCAAATTAAAAATTAGCCCCTGTTCTTCTGGTAAATCCTTCTTATCCTACTTATTTAGATGTAGATTCAATAAAGCGTACCAATGAACAGCAGCCCAGCACAGTGATGCTCTGCTCAGTAGCATATTGTTGTCAGTTCATGTACCGTGTAATCTGTGTGGACAAACTGTGTTACCATTAAACCCTTGCAACAATGCAAAGCATGCTTTTTTTTTTCCTTCTTCTTCTTCTCTTGTAATCCCCAGGACATCACTCTTCTGTTCTGTAGCACACATGTCAGAATCAGAGCGCCTCAACAGAGCGAGGGCTTAGTACTTCAAGCTTGTCACTGCTCTCCAGATGGAAGCATTCAAGGCTTTTTCCAGGCATTTCGTACTTGTTTATTTATTAGTGTTAAAGTCAGAGTTTCTCAGAGGACAGTAGCCAGCTGTTGCATTTTGGCTTTGCTCCACCGAGACGCAGAGGATTGTTATCCTCTTGATCGCTTGGCTGTCATTCTCTTTCCCTCTCTTTCTCTCTTTTTTCCACATGCAAGTTGTGCAAATAACTACAGTTTCTGCTTTTCTTACTCCCACCTCCTCTCTTCCTCTTTTTTGCATCCTTCAAATCCCTTACATTTTGAGTGTATTTCAGCTTTAATTATCTCCCTCTCTATTTGATTTGTCTAAAACTTCACTATGATTTTCTCAGTGGAGTATTGTTTGGCATTTACTTTTGGGGGATTTATTTTTTTAACCATGCTCAAAGTCTGAGTGGAAGTCACTACCTGCATAGAACAATGAAGTCTACTTCAACAGTTTTGTAAATAACACAGCATGTTTCTGCATTTGAACTATATGACAAAATGTTTTTGACATCAGTGAATTGGATCGATTACCTGAAGTGCTGATCTAAGCATGTTATTTAGTGCCTCAGCCTAATAAAAAGCTTAACCATAGTGATGTTTTATATATATATATTTTATACCTGTGATTTCTCTGAATTAATGACTCTAACAGCACGTTGATTTATGCTGTAGTATGTTAAAACTGCTCTTGTATTTGAACTCACGGATGCAAAAGATTCTTACTAACATTTGTGTGTGTGTTTGATTGCACACTGAGGTTTTGTGTCAAAGGGCAGGTCAGTCCAGTACAGAAACACCGTAGCAGAAACCCACCTAAAGTCACACTCACCTGTCCATTCTTCTTCAGGTCTGCCCACATGCTCGTCCCGTCACCTCCTCTCATCAGGACATGGTAGGTGAAGTAGTAGATACCTGGCAGAGGGCAGGTGAACTTGCCGGTACTTGGCTCGTAGTAGTTCCCTACATTGGTCACCACGTCGTCAAATTTGAGTATTTCACTCCCTTCATGTTGCTTCCGAAGGCCGGCGTAGAAGGCAATTTTGGGGCTGTAAAAGGAAGGGCCGTAACCACCAGGTCCAGGCCCTGGTGGGCCAGGTGGGCCGGGCTTACCAGGCTCTCCAGGGGGGCCTTTAGGACCTGGAGGACCAGGAAGTCCAGGGTTTCCTCTGAACCCCTGTTTGCCCCTGCGGTTTGGGAAGTCCGGGGGCTGAGGGGAGACGGCTGTCAGCTCTCCCTGTGGGGGGGTGAAAGTGTCACACACCATCTTGCAGCTCCCCAGCATCTCATAGTGTGTGCCTCCTCCTCCAGACCCTCCCCCCTTGGTGGTGTGGACCAATAGGGGAATGGCTACCAGCAGGACCAGAACCATGGCCACACCGACTCCAGCCCCGATGACACGTTTCTTTCGGCTGAGCCGTGAGGCTGCCAGTGTGAGGAAGTCCTCCTCCCCTTTAGCTGGAATGGTTGTGCCGGCCAGGCTGAACTCTGGGTAGAAAGCAACCACTGAATTGAGAAGGTGGAGCAGGGAAATATGTGATTGTGCAGGAAGCACAAAAGAAAACGGGGTGCTATTCAAGGACTGGGAAAGACTGGCACATCACACAGGAGGAGAAAAAAAAAACAAAAGTCAAGGGGAGACTAGAATCTAAGGTTTTCCATTACTTGGCTTTCAGTACACTTGTATCCTTTTTATTTTTCACTTTCCCCTAGATCATTATGTCTTCAGGATTTTAGCATCATTAAAGGTATACATCATATAACACAATTATTCTAAATTACTTTGTCTAAAATTTGTAAAACCGCTGATGCTGGATTTTAGGCAAGCTTTTTGTACGAATCCACTTCTGTGGTTGTAGAAGCTCCAGTGAAAATCCTTCAGTTGCTCAGGCAGAGAGCTGTCAGGTGGGGTCTACAGTATTCCCACTGGAGTTCATCTCACCCACCACATACAGGGAAGGGCGCTTTACTTGTCTGTCCAGGAATGAAAAGAGAAGAACAAGGAAACTGCTAAATCTCTGGTCTTTTTTCCCCCTTCTTTATCTACCTTACTGTTGGCGCTTGGATGATGAGCTCACAGCTTCATTATATTTATTGTAAAAACCTATTCCTCCACTCAAACAACAGATTTGTTACAGCTCAAAAGAAGGGCTAAGAAGGTAAGTTTTTTAGAGGTAAATGTAAAGCAAAAAAATAAATTATGACAGAAATTCAGCGAATCCCTTGCACTCTAAAAGAAAGAGAACACACACATATAGCCTAATCATAACAGGACTAAGAAAATGTGATCTCCTTATAACACAAATTTATTATTTAAATGTTAAATATGGAAGGCATTTAAGAAACATTTCACATTGCAGTTATTTCATATTTAAAAGTGTACTTGACAATTTTATAAAAATGGAATACGTGTGACCCACACAGGTGGATTGTTTTTGCATTAATCACGTTCAGGTCGTCAAAATTCATGCAATTTTTTTGTATTATTCATAAAAACAAACAGGTCAACACTAGTTTAACACAACAGACTCAAAAGCTACATGTTGATATTATTCCAGGCCTATAGCATTGTTCACAAGCTCTCTGCTTACTTAACAGCATAAATGCATGAATCATTTTAGTATTTTGATTAAAAATAAAATTGAAGTGACCAAGCTTTAATACGGCCAGGGTGGGTAAAAACGATTTCAAAAGTTTTTTGTACAAACTAATGCAAAAAAATAAAAGTACACAGCAATAATCGGCTCACCCAGATGTCTTCTTTCTTTGCTCCCTTTTTTTTTTTTTTCCCCGGT
>VOQK01000018.1:0-11321 GCA_015052645.1 Benitochromis conjunctus | reverse complement strand
TATTTCATAAGAAAACAACATGAACTATTTCTACTGTTCTCAGTACTATGACAGAAGATAAATGTAACAGTGTACTGTAAAACAAAGCCCAAAGGAAACAATACAGCAGATTCCCTGCCCTCTGCTGGACATCTAACTTTTCTCTTTTCTTATTTTGAAAATCAGAAGAGAAAATAATGTTTTTTTTAGTGGGTATGACGCTTAGTGTTACAGCTAAGATACTCAAATGCCAGACACTATCAGTAGCAAAAGCTGAGTAAGTAAAAGCAGTAAAAGTATTTAAAAAAAACACAATACACACAACACTGGTACTCGACTCTTCAGTTATGACAGCTAGCTTTTTGTCCCCGCTCGTCATGGACTTATTTACAGCCAGACAGTAAAACAGCAAATAGGAGCCTCCACAATCTCCTCCAGGTCAAACTGTGCTGACCAAACAATTTACAGTTTTCCAGACTTCAATACTGCCAAGTCCTAAACACAAAGAAAAGTTGCTGAAAAAAAACTTCTGTTAGTTCCTGTATCTATTTTGTGTCACCACAGAATTGTCTAGTCTAGTTAATGCAGGATGACCTCGGCTTTCAATTGAGATGATACTGTGCACCAACATCTCCAGGACAGCAGGCAGTTCTTTCAATGGTGTTTTTTTTCCTGTTTATTCTGTTCAGGTACTGAATCAAAATGTCTTACAATGGTAGAGAAGTCTCGCAGCTTTCAAGGCTAAACCTGACAGCATGCTAAGGCTCATGACTGGTGCTTGATTTGATTGACCAGGCAGATGCTCTGCTGAGTTTTATCACTATATTGTGAAGCAAAGCAAAGCTGGTCTGCTGTGATCGCTGATCGGTCCAAAAAGCAGGCAGAGGCAGACTAGGCCAAGAGTGGTAAAACACACACAAACACAGAATAACAAATAAATATTAAAAAAAACAAACAAGTACTATAACTCATAACAATGACTGAATGAATGGTTTGTGAGCAAACCAATCATAAATATATATTTTTAAGTAATGGCAGCCAGAATACACGAGGAGGGCTTTCTATTCTCATTAACTAAGTACAAACATAGTGTAGTTCACTGGTCCATTTGAATGTCACTTGAAATGACAAATTTTGAAAGAGCTCAACTTCAGGGTCTTTAAAATGTAATTTCCCAGGCACAGACTAACTGTGGATTTATGTAATGGGAAATCTACACTGCAGCTAGGTCACAACTTCAAACTCCTCTTAAAACCTTTCCCGTAATGCACGAGGTAGGTATTGTGATCAGCCTGTTTAGCGCCATCGATTCTTCCTGTGAATTACTGGCTGCTTTTCTTCACTGTTTTTGAAATTATCCGTGAGAGAAAAACAAACCAAAGAGCAGGGACCTCCCAACATTTTCTTTGGTTTTATCTACTAGCGCTGCATATAAAACGCTAGGACACGACCTCATGGTAATTAACACATAATGCACCAGCACAACTATGAATGTCAGCAACGACAAAAGCCATGTCAGTTACATCTCAGGCTCCACAAGCATTCACTGCAGAATAGTAAATATAGCCTTAGGGTGCACTCACACAAGGTATTCTGCACTGTGCCCAAGCACATTTGATACTTAAAGTCCAGTTTATTTAACTAGGCTGACTGCCGCGCAGTGTGCCCCGGCACAGTTCAGCAAGACACAACACGGAAAGCATGTAGCACGATCGCTTACAACACCAAAGCACAAATCTCCAATGTATCCTCAGTGACAGCTATCCTCATCAAAATTGTGAGTTAAGCAGTTTTACAAATCCATAAGAGACGTGAGCGGATAGAATGTCACCGCTTCCAAATAAGCCAGAAAATGCACAAAGCCGTGAACACTGATGTTCTCCTTTTCAAGAAAGCAGACACAGAAAACCTGAAGCATACTCAAACCCAGATCATTAAACACAGTGTGAGTACAGGCCAGCAGGGGAGCGGGGAGAAGGGAGCGAGGGGGCAATGATGCTACACAGCACAAGGCAACTGTGTCTAGTGTGACTGCACCTCTATTGCTTAGAAGGATGTGTAATCAATGTACCGTACCCAATGAATGAAACTACTTTATGTTCCTGTGAAGTCTCAACTGAGAAGTTATAATGAAACTACCAAAGCGAAGAATGAAGGTCAAAATGTTTAGGACACCAAGATTTTAACAAGCAGACAAAGACTCATTGTGCAGGTTGTACCTGATCTGCTCACACAGACATGCTGACACAGGCTGATCCTGACATCTGTCAGCTGGTATTTTCTCTTCAGCAGATGAATGAGCTGTGACATACAGCGCGCGCACGCGCACACACACCCGCACGCGCGCGCGCACACACACACACACACACACAGAAAGAATATGAATGTAACCTGTGTTTCTTGAAGGTTACACAAATGAAGGAAGGACTGAAAGAAACTGGTGTGATGTTAGACCGTCAGTTCCACATACTATACAACCTTCAGTCCCTCAATACAGCAAACAGTCCTGTTTTTATTGGGTTATTTTTTGTTTTGTCTTTAGCCCCCAGTCTTCCAGTGGTGACCAATGAACATAATGCCAGAAAGATTTATTCTAATAGCTGTCCACATAAAAGGGGAAAAAAAAGTGAATTGCTTTCTGCAAGATGTGCTGACAGTAAAAATCTTTTTCTTTCTATAGGGCAAAACTCAAAACGTGCACACATACAAAAAGAGAAAAAGAAAAAAATACCCACACTGCAGTTGTTGATTGTCTGAGCTTGAGGACTCCCGTGATGCGCTGTCTGGCAAAGACAAATGAGCATGTTCCATCATGCTGTGATAAATAGATCATTTAATGGAGTGAATGATGACTTTGTTTGTGTTCCCCTATTTTAATAATAATATATCATTAATGTTTAGTAGCCGACGATGTGACCTCCTGTTTGCTTCTTAATTTAACTTCAAAGTCAGCGGTGCAAAGCAACAAGGGCAGGTAGGGCTTATTTTTGTTCTCTTGTTTTAAAGATGATTTATGGCTGACACTCCTGCTGTTGTTCCCTGAAGCAAGACACCAAAGCTAGTAAACATCCAGCTGATGTTTGCTAGCTAAATAAGCAGCTACAATCAACTTTATTTAAATTTGTTGATGTTTTTACCACTGCTGAGACTGAGTGAGACTGTGATTGTGACAGCACCCGTGCAATGACAGACAGTATTTACAGTGGCTGCTGCTTTAGTCATCATGACTGCACTGTAACATTTCCAGCTTTGACACATGTGTTTATAATAAGTCCAACGCACAGTGGCTGCTTCCTCTCTGTCACCACTTTTAAGTGCTGCATAAGTTATGCATTAGTAACGTTTGTCATATACGACAGACGCAGCTTGATTCAAATCCTGTGCAGCCCATTGATGCTTTCTTGACTAATGCTTACAGAAGCAGTAAAGAGAAGCTAAACTGCAGCTAGACAAATCTGAGGCGTCGTAAATTCAGCCAAACATCCACAGCAATAACAGCCATCTTCCCCGAGCATCAGCTGTGCTCGCAGTCAATGGATTTGTACCTTCGCAGCTCAGCCTTTCATAAGAATAATGAGCATATAATTCATCACACAAATCGTCACATCCTTTCTGCTTTCTGCAGTAGATGGTAGTGATTTGGACTAACACACAGTTCGCCATATGGGCTAAATAGAAAAAGCAAAAACACTTTGAAGGATTGCAGACAATAAATAAGAGCAAATATATCACATCATGTCTCAAAGGCGCATAAATACTAATCCAAACACAAACACACTTTAACTTTTTCGTTTTGTTTTTGCTTGACAAGTCAAATCTGGAAGCCAATTACAAAAAGACAGAAAAACGCAAGCATACACATTTTTTCTCCAGTCAGTGCCAATGGCAATTTTATTCATATAGCACATTGCAGTATATGCAAATTCAATGTCCTTAACACAGAATATAAAAACAGAAAAACCTGTGTAGGTTTTAAAATGCCTTAAGGCGGTGAAAACAGTCAAATGAAACTTGCATAGTTGAAAGCATTATGTCGGGTTCGGCTGGTCTGCAAACACTCAGGACACTGTAGGTTTGTTGTTTATATGCAGATATCAGTCAGATGGTTTATTTTAAGGGAAACATTACTAATTCTGCCTGTAAGCTAATGCAGTGTCAGCCAATATCAGGAACTGAAGTGGCGCTAGATGAAAGTTGAGAACGAGGGAGCTCTTCACTGAAGAACCCCCATATGTTTATGTCCTCAAACTAATCTCCATTCTCATTAAGTTCTCTCTCAAGTTCATCCCTACATGTTGCCTGAGTTAATTAACAATAACGCAGTCATAACCCAAAATGCATGACACTCAACCTAACATTTGTTTTGTCCATCTGTGTAAGTCGTTGTGGCTCACTCTTTCACTTTAACTGCAGACAACACTGACAAAAATCCCAAAACCCAAGTGATCTGTAATCCTGCTAAACCCACAGCAGAGACAGAAATACACACGTGAGGTAACAAACTACACAACAATTGTTTTGTAAAGGCAGGGAAATAACCAACAATTCCTGGGTACATTGTGTCTGCAGATGTTTTTGCATGTGAACATGAGCAAAAACAGTGATTTATTTATTTATTTATTCCCCATGAAGCCCTTTTAAGTCGCCGATTACCAGTAGTGCCATCGCTGCCGTGACTGTGATCTTGTCTGTTCTACATTGTCAGTCTCACTGTAACATTAACAGAAACCTGTTTGTCAACAGCTGCTGCAGGAAGCAGAAAAAAATACTGTATGTAAAGCGGATGAAAGCAACGTCTATTTTCTGTGCGTCTCAAACACATTAACCATTTATAACCAATTCCTTCTTTTCCACTGACAGGCCATTTTCTCTTTCCTGCCCTTTCTCAATCTAGCATCAAGTTTCTGTCAGTCACTCTTTGATCCATTATACTGTACTGTACCTCAGACTGCCTCTCCTTTACATTCACAGTCAGCATGGCCGCAGCGTCACTGTTTTTAGGTGGACAGTGAAATACGAATAATTGTCTTTAACAATACAAAATATTACCAGCAGCATGTTACCATCATGCACAGACACAGCTAAAGCTGTTTGCAATGAGGATGTTCAGATAACCAAGGACACTTAAACAGCCTTGTGCTCTGCTCAGGCGCTTATTACGAGAATCTGTGAAGCAGCACAAATCACCTCTGGTCCTCGTACTACAGCATTCAGAAATGATGAGTGTAGAGCAGTAAACCCAACACAAAGCAAAAAAAGTGACCTCTAACTCTATACTCGATATACTCTGACTTTATGCTCCATGCATTTCATGGCTTCAATGAGACACTGAACATCCAAAAAAGCCAAATAAAATCTGTAGACACTGATGCGTGCAAACAGTACACTGAGAGATTGTAGAATCTGAGTAAAACCGAGTCACTAAAGGGTGATGGTTTAATGGTCCACTAAAGATAATGGGTGCTTCGCAGTTTAAAAGATACAAATGGTACAAAATGGACATGCACTGCATGTTATGGTGCGGGCAGGTTCGGGGGCTTTTCCATGTTTTTCTCTCTCTTTCTTTCTATCTCGATCTCAGGTGGAGAAATGGGTCGGAGTTTTCGTCCACACAGAGTTTTCCTTTTTGGGGCTTTCGCTCCCTGCTCTGCTATTTATTATCTAATCTGCTCATGGTATTTAAGGCCCAGCTGGTGCTGCTACTCTCTGCTGGATCATTGTCACCATCATGGTGCTAAATAGGCCTCCCTAGTCACATTTGTTGCTTTCAAGTTTCTCGCTGAGTAATTGCTTGCTCGTTTGTTCTCCAGTTGCCTGGCCGAAGCCCTTGAGACTCTTCCGAGTTGTTTGACCAGCAAAAAGTCAGATGAGTTTAACAAGTTCTGCCTGCCTTAACTTACCTAAGTTAAATATTCAGTCGTAACAACTGAAAATCCAAGCTCTTATGTACTACTCAGTAGCCTGCCCACTTGCTACCGAATCCCTTGTTCCTTCACTGGAATCCCGCCTGCTTCCCCGCTGCCCATCCGAATCAGCAGTTCAACAAAATACAAAATAAGATCTGAGAAACATTTTACAAGACCTTACCAGTATCACAGTAGCCACTGTTAATATTTGCACTCCTCTCCAACAGAAACTCCAGCCCTGCTCCAGTAATAAATACTCTCTCCCATTCCACTTCTTATTCCACCTTTTCAATAAGCCTTTTAAAACTACCATCAGATGTCTGGATCTGCTTCCTAGGTGCAAATTGTGGTTAAACATGACAGTGCACAAATCAGAAATGGTTAAAAAAAACATCATGGCAGCACAGGAACAAGGTCTAAGCACAAGATAAATTGAGTCTGACGTCTAACACACCAGGCAAGACCCCAGGCACAAGCTTTGCAGAGACAGCCCTGACACAATCCAGCAGACTGCAAGATGCTAGCAAGCAGGGCATACATGGAACGCCATAACATAAGTAGCTGGGATAATATACAGGAACGTGTGCTAAGTTTGGCCTGAAAGTTCCAATGTCAAAATGAGATTCTACCACTAGGGCAGCTGAGAATGACTGAGCTAAGATCCTGTAGGACGTCCACTTATAGAGGGGCAAACTGATAGTAGTGGTTAATGAGCAGAGGAAGAATGCTGTAGTGTAATGTAGTTATACCAAGTGATAGCAACAAGAACAGGAATACGAGAAGCTCGAGAAATACCAAGGGCTGAGAGAGGAGCTCGAGAAGATGTGGAGGCTGAAAATAACAGTGGTCCCCGTGGTAATCGGAGCACTCGGGACAGTGACCCCCAAAGTGGCTCCAGTAAATCCCAGAAATGATATCCAAGATCTCTGTCCAGAAGAACGCAGTCCTAGGAACAGCAAAGATACTGCGCAGGATGCAGCTTCACCATCAATTTCCACCATCAATTTGATAATTAGGAAAAAAAATAATTTAATTAAGTTATGGCGATCTGGGTGTCAAACTCAAGAGGCCTCGAATAGGGCAAAGTATTTATTAATTACATACCTAATATGTTATTGACAGTTAATACTTTGGGGGGAAACCATTTGCTCACTGTAGTGCCTCCTAATTAGTTCGGGTTTTTCCACTACAATGCTTAGATTGCATTTCTTTGCACCTGGGATTCAAACCCAACATGTGCTTTCTCTGGCTTGCTGAAAGTAACAAGTCTGATGAGGCTGAATTCAATACAGTGTCCACAGCATTTCATCAGGGAGTAAGCATGCAGGGACTGCAGTGATTTCTCTAAAGAGAAGAAGAGATTGGATGGGTTAACAAGTCATTCGCGTGCTTGCAGGTTTAAAGCTTTTTGTATGTAGAGACAGTGCTAATAGTGCAGCCTGATTACATCTGGAAACACACTCAGGCTGAAGCACTGACACATCACTTTAACAAAAGATTGGTGTGTTTGTCTCCTAGTCAGTTGTTTCACCTCAGAAGTTAGTTTAGGAGTCACTTCTGCGGAACACAGCAGCTACCCTACACAGAGATAAGAATCAGCAAGAGGAAGTAAAATCCCCAAACTATGGTCTCTGTCTCAGGTTTATAACCTGTGCATCTTAGCATCAATGACAATGCCCGCATTGGCACTTCACTGACATGTCAGGACGGCAGTCTGCATTTGCTTCTTCTCAAAATAGCTGAAGAGAACAGCGGCATGGAGGGTTTGTTTTATTTAAGAGCAGAGGCATCTGTGTGTCTGTAGATTGACATTTTCTTGATGCTGCAGTGTGTCTGCTGGGGTAACACTGACTGAATCCCAAAGATTCTCCAGTGAGTTTGAATGTCTATGATGCATGCAGTCTTCAAGCAATTTTGCTTCTTTTAATAAGTAATTATCTACTGTTTGTGTCATGAGCTGAAAAAGTAGCTGCTTGTCAACATGTAGATTATTGTTCCAACAAAGCTTCAGTAAAATTCTCTTTCATCAGAGCCAAACTCCCAACCGATGTGTAGAAATCATGTTCACCCACTGGTAAACTGACATTTCATGGACTAATGATGCTTCACAACATCAACATGAACACATTGTGAAACTCCAGAGCTTCTTTGGGTGTGATATAAAAAAAAAGATTTTCAAAAAGTGCAGTAGTATTTTGGTTGTCATTTCTATCAAGAAACTGAAACAGAAAATGCACCAGATATACTTTGACAACACCATGGCACACAGCATACACACAGATCATCACTAGGAGACGAATGGTACATGTTTTACCTGCATTTCAGGATTGATGCCAGAAGATTCCAGATGGAGCAAAAAGAAAAGAGAAAAGGGGGACAAATGGAATTAAAATACTAATTTTCCCATATGCATAGTTTTTCACATTTTGTAATGCTTCAAAAATAGATTTGTTTCATCAACGCATCACAATGATAAAGAAACACATGTTCAGCACAAATTAATTAAAATCAAAAGACTCACTTATCATTTTTACTAAGCACAGGCCTTTCAATTATTAATTGAAGCTATGACAGCGTTATTTTGCTAAGGCTTCTTTTCTGAGTTTCTTAATAACTGCTTGGAAGACGCATTGAACCTCAACCAGTTAGGACAGTAAGTTTCACTGCCCAGACAATTTAAGATCTCCCCAGAGGTGATCTATCGAGTTTAACTCTGCCTCGACCACTCAAGGACTTTTCCAGAGTGTGGCCACAGCCACTTATTGGCAGTATGCATTGGATCATTTTCTGGTTGAATTGTAAATGTTAACTCTTGCCTCAAATCCCGAGTACAGTGGAAAAGATATCCACTTACTCTATGTTTCTGCATGCAAGCTTCCTTTTACCACAAGGAATAGTCTTCCAATCCCTTTTTGCAAAGATAACCAAAACAAAAAAAATCCAAAAAGCCTGACAGCCTGATGCTGCCCCCCTAATGTTTAACTGCAGGGATGGCATTAATGAGGTTTAGTCTCACTGCTCAACACAGAAGACTTAGCTTCTCGTAGTTTACGATTCATTGAGAGTATTTATAGGTGCCTTGTGGCAAACTCCCAGCAGGCTTTCATGGGCCGTTTACAGAGGAACAGACCTACTGACCACTATCATGAAGGTCAGATTGGAATGGTAAAAGTCCTGTAACGTTATTTCATCACCATACAGGACATGCATGTCATATTAGGTTTTTGGTTCTATCTCTGACCAAGCCCCAAAACTATATAGTTTTAGTTTAAAACATTGTATTTCTGATAAAGATGTGCACTGCAGTGCTTATGAGGAGCTTCAGTGCTTTAAAACATTCTTTCTGCAGTCTTGTGACTTAACACAATTCTGCCTAGAAGTTATGTTCAAAAAACTCAGTTCAGGCACAGACACCAATTGCATAGGTTACTTAATAATACTGTATAGACAAATACAGAACAGGTTCAAGTCACTGGCCTTATGTGCTTAAAAAGAAGGAAACTGGACTTCTTTAGGGTCGTAAAGACATTTCTCATGCAGGATGCAAAACAACTGGCAAAAAGACCCAGGTATATAACAATAAGCAGGGGGCAATTAACCAAACACATGGCACAAGATAGGACAGCCACCTCAACAGGATGAAACTGAGCTGTACAACTGCACAGAAAGGAGAAAGGACCAGAGTTCACTTTTTGGACTGAGAAGACAGATGGTTTGAAAGAGGATCAAGGTGGCCACCTATGTCCACTGTGAACAACACTGTTAACAGAGATGAGGGCTTACAACACCAGCTATCAGCCACCTGCAATGCTGTTCTGAGATCCCTTACCAGGCGTTTTAACCTCCACTCACCCTCTTGCCTCAGGTGACCTCAACAGTTCACACAATAGAGTGAAGTGAAGTGAAGTGTTCCCAGTGGTGTTAAGGCCAAAACCATTTTTCTTACCTTAATCCTAATTCTCACATGATTAACAGTGGGTCAACAACTCGCATGACCACCTCCAAGGGGATAAATCCCCACACTGGCTGTCGCTCTGAAGGTAGAGCAGGTCTTCTACTAATTGGAAGGTTCATAATTTAATCCCTGACTGCTCTAGTCTGCATGCCTCAGTGGACTGCAACATACAACTTATAGCATACAACAGGACTCAACCCCCAAAACCCAAAATCTACAGTACTCAAAATCTGCATATGTTTGTTTCTTTGGCCACCAACTCCTACACAACCAGGAGCAGAGTAACCAAACTTGGCACACACGTATATCTCAAGCCCCTGAAGGGTCTTATCTATATCAAATAATATGATGTAATCATGTTGCCTAGCGATGCTCTTTCTAGCATTCAAGCACCTATAACACTTGATAAAAGCATCATAAGATTTTTATGTCATAACAATAACACCTAATTAATATCAACAAAAGGTGAAATATCTAATGATATGAGATCATCATTATGTTGCCTAGTAACCACCTAGCAATTAGTTAAAATAACCTTTTTTAAATTAATGTACACCTGATAAACCTGATTATTTTAATTTCACAACCAACAGCGTGAATTAAGCAAGGCAATACTGCAGTATGAGCATGTACTAGTAATACAAATATACAAAAGCTTTTATGATAAAGTAACACAAGCAGCAGTTCTTTGTCTAAGTACACAAAGATTGAGCCATGTAGTGGGTGCAACATAAACCTTATTTACATTAGGATGAACAGACTGGCCTTTGAAAATAGAGATGCTGTTGTAAAAAGATGCACAGGAGAATAGTAGTTTGATGTAGACGGAGAAACTGGGACAAAAAAAGACAGCATTACATGAGAAAAAAAGTACATTTCAGAGTTTCAGAAATAATGGAAAAATTGCAGCTGTGTGAAGGAGAAAGAAAAAGAAGAGTGATTAAAAAAACAAACAAACGGCAAACATGCCGAACTAAAATAACTTTTATTTGCTTTTTTTTAATTAAATCTAATATGTGTATTATAGATGTTGCGCCTACCTGTGAGTGCATATTGACTTTTCTGTTTCAATTTTTAACTGATTAGATGCAAAGAGATGTGAAACATGTCAACAGGACCTTACAGTAGAGACTGAGAATAAAAAAGGAACAAAGGGAGTGTGAGAGTGAATTATTAATATTGTCATTGTTGTATGTTTAAAACTATGTACCCTTAGGTTAACTGTAAGAACAAAGAAATTCCTTTGTCCTTTAACCTTCTGCCACATGGCTGGGGGGAGGTTAAGGTTGTAAATGACCAACTGTTCAACTGTTTCATGTAGGACTTCTGGCTTTCTTTGTAGATCAGAGAGATGTTTACTTCCTAACTTTATGGTACATCTGTGTTTATCTAGGGTTAAACCATATGTGCAAGAGTTGTATGGTCATTTAGGAAGTCACAGATCTTCACAGATCTCCACACACACACACACACACACACAC
>VOQK01000017.1:4227-16087 GCA_015052645.1 Benitochromis conjunctus | reverse complement strand
AGTGACTCGTGAGGCAAGCTGGAATAAAATATGTTACAGATACTAAAACTAAGGATTATATTTGATTTTAGTTTTCAGTTTTTGGTTAACTACAATGTTTGTTTTTTTTCACATTTAGTTTTTGGTTTAGTTTTAGTTAACCATAAAAACCTTGCTCTGGACAGTGTAAATCATAATATGTCCCAGTTAAATGTCTTACTCTTAATCCATATCCAGCTGGCACTCGCTGACTTCACCCCTAATCCTTTGAGATCCACACAAACATTTTGTCAGGAGCTTGAATCTAAAAATGGATCATTATTTGGCAGTGGCTGCTGCAGGGTATAAATAATGACAAAACTGGCAACACGGCCCACCTCACTAATGTCCTTCCTAGTTACAAAAATGTTCTTTTATAAATAAGAAACATTTTTTAGACACATCAAAAAGTTTTTAGCAAATGCAAGTTTGACTGTGCTTCGTGTGCTATCATTACCTAATATCCTGAATCGGTGAACGCCGGTCCCTTTTCTTCCCCCAGATTTTGAGTGAGGCGACCAGCAGGATGATAAATTCTCCGTTCTTCATGCCGATGGCCACCATTTCTCCCTCAGGACTGTAGCTGATGGTGTGCGCTGGGTGGCCCAGGTTCACCTTATTCAGCATCTTCTGTTCCCCCCACAAGGCGATGAAAAACCAACACAAAATCTCTGTTAACTTCTTGATAAACTGATGTAAATCTGAGGCTGCTCTGTTCAACTGAAGACCTGACCTTTTCTGGGATGTCCCACAGGCGAACAGTGCCATCCTCTGCTGCCGACAGAAACACGTCTCTGGAAGGATGCGTGCCCAAACCCCATATCGGTCCGTCCATGTGTCCGTTCACCAGGATGTTGCACGCCGCGTTCTTCTCTCCTACTTCAATGATCTCTGCATTCCTGGTCCCCACCAGGATTTTACCCTGGCACATCACCCAGAAAATATAAAAAGAGATAGATAACACTGGTCAGCATTGTGCTACTGGGATTCTTTCATTTTCATTTTTTTTTTAAATCAAGCACCGTGTGATATGTGACATACCTTTCCCCGGCATACAGAGCGAACACAGTCTATGATCTGTCCGGTTTCTAACCGAAAGGCTCTGCACCGTTTCAGCTCCTGGTCCCAGAGCTTCAGAGCACCGCCCTCCTTTGACCTGTGGAGAAGCACCGTGGAAATCCTGCTAGGTGTTTCCTCGAGCTATAAGCCTATTTTGCCTGGGCACAGTGTTTATACATGCCTATAATAAATTGAAACCAGATCCTCCATCTACCCCTGACATCTTACTAACATGGAGTATAACATATGAATGTAACAGAGAAGAACTTACGGTCTTTCTTTGCCTCCGGTGACGATGAGGCCGTCCCTCAGTGTGGTGTACATAGTGAACACAGGGCCCGTATGAGCTTTGGCCACTATTCTTACTAGAATGTGTTCCTTCCATACACACACATCCCCACTTATGGTACCTGTAAATGTCAAGTTATTCTGAAAAGAAAACAAATCTGCACTAATCTAGTGGCCTAAGAGAGCAGAGCAAGCAGCACAAAAACAGTTCACAGCACATTCAAGCATACGGTGTGGCATCTGTTGAGCTGTAAATATTATCAGACCTGATTCACGAGGTAAAAACAAACAGAGTCTTAAAATTTGAGGCAGAATAGGCTTCACGGGATGAACTTACAGCTCCAAATGCTACAGAAAGCATGGTCTGCATCCGTGCGTCCTCCAGGGTACTGAGCACGCCTTTCTTGCTGAGCAAAGCTCGGCCAGCTAACGTCCAGAAACGCACGTGCTTGATGCCCACAGACACAAAGTGTGTGTCCGAGTCCGGCCGAAACTCGGCCACAAAGATCCTCTGGGTGTGACCTATCCGGCTGGCCACTTTGGCACCTGAAAGAAAGCGTGATTGTTCTGTCACTGAAAAGCCCAGGAGCAAAAACAGGGACGTGCTGTTTTGTTTTCTTACCTTCTTGCCATTTCCAGATGGTGACAGTGTGTTCAGGATCCAGGCCCACAGATAGCAGGAGTTTTCCTGTAGCACTGAAACTAACAGAACAAACCCCACCGGCGTGGAAACAGCGTAGCACCGACAGCGTCTGCTTGGTCATGGCATCCCACACATGGATAGATGGAGACGTGGCTAAGCGAAAGCAAACAGAAAGTTTATCACAGTTATTCTTAATTACACTTTTAGATAACATTTTCTATTCCTGAACATTTAAAAAAAAAAATGTATACACTGCTCTCTATAAATGTCATATTTGGCATCTTTTAAAGGTAAATATGGCCACTAGATGGCAGTGACTTAACATGCTTAGCGGTCAGATCCTTAACAGTTGTTGAATGTTTAAACTCTTACCTGACATGTCACCAATATCACCTGTAAACCAAAATAAAAAACAGATTTATTGACAAAAACAACTGACGTTTGGCTTTCGAGCAACAGCGGTAACCAAAACCTCAACAAAACCATTAGCCTTTAAGCTAGCTAACAAAAGTGATCTGCAAATTAAAATGACCTGTATGAAATGCAACTGCATGAGTTCAGTTTTCCTGTCACAACTCCTTTGTCACTTGTCTTTTACAATGTCAGAAAATGTGACTGAAAAATATACTTTTAATAAGTTTCTACAGATGCTAATATCAATTTGTGTATCATTTTTGCTGGATTTTGCTGCCTGCAGTCATTTGTTGTAGTTTTCATCAAGACTCCATGGATTTTAAATGGGATTCAAGTCAGGGTGTTTTTTTGCAGGCATGTGAATAACACCTTGTCCTTCCTGTGGTAGTTCTTCGCTAGGAGGGATGTATGTTTTGGGTTGTTGTCGTATTGGACGACAATGCAACGATCCAGATACACTTTTGCTGTTTTCTTCCCAAATCTTTACTTATCCTTCTTCCTTCATGATTTTCTTTCAACTTGCTCCAAATCCCAGTTTGTGACACACTGAAGCATCCTCACAGCTTCAGTGGTGACGCCAGTCTTTGCATTGTAGGCCTCTCTCTTCTTTCTCCAAACATAAGCAGCGTCTCTGTGTCCAAAGAGCTCTAGTTTCATCTCATATGATCAAAGAGCGCATTTCCAGTATCCATATTCTTTCTGAAGGTTGTCCTCAGCATACTTCAATTTGACTTGAAGGTGTCTCTTCTGCAGAAGTGGAGTTTTTCTTGCTGTCCAACCTCACAGTCCATTCCTCTGCAGTGCTCGTGTCTTGGCAGTTTTTCTGGGGTCTTTAGGCCCATCTACCACTCTTCCTTACTTCCTTCCTCTTCCTCACTCTGCCAGGTTTGTTCTGTACAGTGTGGCTTCCTATGAATTTCTTGATGACACTTCTCACTCCACTTCTTGACATGCTTTCTCAAGTCTAAACTGATTTATTTTATATTTGCCACGATGCTTTCTCAAGTGGCATTAAAAAAACTTTAACAAAAATTTCATAGTAGCACTAATAATGTTGTCCTCATCTGTAGTCATGTTTTAAAAATGGTGATTTGGTTGATTGTGCTGATGAGCTCAAAAGAGGGGGGTGTATGGTAATCCAACACATGACAGAGAAAGAAGCAGCTGTTGACACAGGAGGGCGACTTTTCACAAACATACCTACTTGGCCAGTTGCCACCACGTTGGGGAATTTGGGGTGTTGATTGATGGTCAGGCACAAAATGTCGTCACTGTGTTCCACATAGAAACTTTGGCAGGCTGTGTGAATACACACATACACGCATTAAATTAAATGCGTGTTAAATTTTTTTCTATAATGGTTCAGTCGATCTTCTGCAGACTTACAGGTCGTCAAGTTGAGGACAATACCGACGGAGGCCGTGTGGTAGATTATGTCAGTCCCCTCATTCAGGTAGTGCACGTTGTTGCGGCAGTCGTTGCCACGGTAACCAAACACCAGCTCCAACACCAGGTCCTGTGGGAGAGTCAGGGGGAAAAAAAAAAAAGGCGATCTGAAAGTCAGAAAGGTTAACGCCATGACAACCAAGATCTTCAGGGCCAGCTCGCTCGCTGAAGATCGCCATTATTCGATTAGCGCATCATCATCATCATCCACAGAGAGGCTATGTGGACTGAGGATGAGCATGCAGTGTCTTAGGCTGAAATAATCACATTAGAAAGCAGCATTCATCTGCTGATTGAAGACAGACAAGCCTTTTTGGGCCTCTATAATGCATCATCTGTGTATCTGCATTAATGTGTTTAGGCGAGAATATGAGGCATGGCTGTAGATTTCAGTGGATGCAGGGGACATGTGCCCTTCAATATTTAGAATGCATGCATTTGTCTCCTCTGATAAAACACGTATGAGGGGTCGTGGCACATCTCTGAACCTGTGGGCACACAGCCCATTAATGATGAAGGTAACAGGAGATCATGTGTGTAAAACATTTTTTTCTCTGAAGTAAGTTGTACTGTTTGTTTTTGAGTATTTTCAAAGCTTTACAGTGTTGATGCTAGTTTGCTAGCACATCTTAACGTAATGTTCTGTGACCTTTCAGCCTGCATCCTAGTTAAGATGCACACAGTTCCTAAACAACATCCCAGAATAGAGAGCACAAGCGGAAATCTCACAGAAACACATTTCAGGGGTCTGATAAATCAAAATAAATGTACTTGTCAATATCCCCAAGCAAAAGGAAAATATCCGGCACAACTGGAAACTCATTAATCTTTTACCCTCCAATTATAAACCAGGCAAAAGCAAAACACAAAAGAGCACATCACACCTACATGTGTGTTACATCACATGAGAAAAAAAACTGGATTAATTGTATGAAAGTCCAGAAGGCTGGACAATGAATCCATGCAGGAAAAGAGCTGCAATGCGAGAAAAGAAGCGACTGATACTCAAAATCCTCCATGGGACGATCACCACACCCCTCTTAAAGGATCCCTTCCCGGTTCAAATGAAACCAGCACCCATGACATTAGGTCCTTACCTCGATGGGTCTCTTCTTTTTACCGACATTGTTGGTCTGCAGCTTTTCTGGCTGCGGCAGCGCTCTGCTGACAGGAGGCCTGAAACAGACAGCTGCGATAAGAGAGTTCCCGCAGAGCTGCTTTTTATGCTGACAGTAATAATGATGATGACGAACATAATAAGGATCATTGCACTATGGTTGTTACACAAATATAACACTGCTTACTCTTCACAGTACCCGGTTTCTCCTGTATTTGGCTGTGTGAGCTATTCTTTATCACTTTTAGTTACTTCCTGTTTAATTTTCAGGGTAAGGTTCCTACTTATGTTTCCAATCATGCCTTCATTATTGTCTGATTTAATTTACTGCTGTCTTATTAGCGTTCTCCCTGGTGTGTATTCAGTCTACGAGTCATCTTCCTCAAGTTTTTTTTAATTATTAGCTTTAGCTCCTTTTTGTGTCAGCATCTGGTTCCACCTATGAACTCGCTTCACTCCTTATAGTATATTTTAGTAAGTAATTAGTGGTTAATATCAAAAGCAAGCTGTCTCTCTACTGTTTTAGAGCTGAAACACAAAATAAACTGGAATATCAATGACGTGGTAGCTCAACTGGCTCATGGTCCATCACAATTCAAAAGTTAAAGAGGCTCACAACAGGTTTAGTATCCAGGACAAATTAATGTCTAGAACACCACCAAATGAAAGCATTGGAGTTCAAAGTTCAAACCATGAACATATGTGAACACATTGGCATGACATCAATTCAGTGCATTGACCATATAGCAGATGTTACTTGAATGGTAACAGGAATGCCACCACTATGCTTCCATAATGTGGGACGAAACCAACAGGGCCATTTCCGCCATGATCATGTGACATGCAACAAATGCAGCAAAGCGATGTTTAAAGCATCATTTCACATTTTTTTTATGCAAGGGCTTGACAAAACAGAAATTGTTTCCTGGTTTAAATTTGATTTTAAGGGGAAATTTGGATGATTTCCCCTACAGGATCATCTCTTCAGGCTTCTCTCGACAGCTTTCATCTTGGCTGCTATTTTTAGATCTCTCTGAGGTCCTGTTCTGTCCCTCTTTTGTTCCCATGCTAATTGTGCTGGATGTCCTCCAGTGTGCACAAAAGTTGCTTGGGAATCTGGGAAACGGGGCTGCTGATGAGAAAAGTTGTGCTGGCGTAACCAAAAACCTACATTTTCAGTGCACTTTTGAAAGGCACCACAGTTCAGGTCATTTCCACTGAATGGTCACCCCTCAAATGCCCCAGGATGTCACTGCACTGATAGTCTTACCCTGGCAGACAAATTCATGTTGCATAACCCTGTGGATGATGAAAACAACCAGAACAAAACTCCAATAGAAAACTACTCATGCAGGGGTGGAAGAGTAAAATAAAAGCGATTTTAACAACATAGCTTAGACTTAAAAAGCAGTATTTATTCCCAGTTCAAACTACAGGAAAGTAAACCTAGCACCCCTGCATGGGGAGCAGTGGTGTAATTAATGACCTTACCACAGTTTTCACACTTTGCAAAGCTATCCACTAGGCTGAATTGGACTATTTGGTGAGCCAATATTAAATATTATTAATATCTGAAACCGCTGCTGTGTATTAAGATTTAGGCTTCGCTTACAACTCTGTGCAAGTTTGAGGTGTAGGGTAAGAGGCAAGTGGTCAGAGGAGGACCTCCAACAATCCAAAAATAGCAGATTTCTACAAGCCAACTCCTGTAACTTTATATTAACAAACCGTAGTTAATACAGGTCAGATTAGCTGCTCAAAATATGTCTGTGACGGCACTTAAAAAAGACTGATAGTATTTATTTTCTTTAAAAATTTCTAAAAAAGACCAGAAAAGCGATAGCAGGGAGAAAATGAAGAGTAGAAAAACAAAATGAGACGCTTACCTCGATCCTCTTCACGGCAGCAATGACAAAGAAAAAACAAGAATTAGAAAAAAAGGTTTCCCACAGCGTTCACTGCTGCCAGGCGGACATGTGTAACGCAACACCTCAGCCACTGAGGATATAAAATACAACAGTCAGTGCCGCCGTGTAACCATGACAACCAAAGTCCATTTCTATGACAACCGCTGCCCAGAAGATGCTGCGTGGTTGGTTGCATCGATGTCAAAAAAATCAATCAATCAATCAATCTGTGAAAAAATAAATCTGAAGCGCCAACAGTCGGTGATGCATTCGAGATGTTTTATAATCGTGGGAAAGTTCAAAATGCATGATCTGCAACACTAAGAAATTGATCTTCAAAAAGACTTTTAAAGGGATGATGATGTATAATGTTAATATTTCTAATCGCTTGATATCACTATAATCCTCCCATTTCTCCCGGAGTCACTGACTATTAAAAAGATTTAGTACTACTTGTTCAGATTCTGTTGCGCTGACTACTAACGAGGACAGGACACTACAGCAAAATAATTCAACCTCTTATGTAACTTTGAGCCCCATTTTTCCTAGCAGTGAGAACACACAAAACAGAGATTTAATTTTCCAGCTTTTTTCAAACATGAACTCCAGACAAGAAAGAAAATGAACATGATCATCTGTCGAAGTGTTGTTTTTATTGTGAATCTTTCTAATTCTCTTCTGTTCCCCAGTGTTTCTCTGTGTTGGTTTTGTGTCTTCTCTTGCACTCTTCTGTATTCCCTCATCGTTTTTTTTTTGTTTTTTTTACCATGTTTAGTGTTCATGTTTAAAGAGCCCCACAAGGGACATTGGAGAAGAAAAATTGAAGAGCAAAAGTTTTTCATTTAAGTCCATGCACTTTCAAGTCAGTACTGAGACCTGGGAAACAACCATAACACCTGGGAGAGAGATTCAGAGATTTTTACTTTGAGCTTGGCATAAACTATAAAGACATTAACTCAGTGCTTTGCAGTTTGTTTCTCCAATGTCCCTTGCAGGGCTCCATACATGTTGATGTCTCAGCAATACTTATTTGTCTTTTGGTTATTTATGGTTGTCTTTGATAGCTGGTTTTCTCACATTTCCTGCTTCAATGTCCTTGGGCAAGATACCCACCCCAAGTTGCCCTCACTGCATCCGTATGAGTGTGTGTGAGTGTTAGAGTGCATAAATCCATAAAAGAAAACGTTGTATGAATGTGTGCGTGAATGTGGCTTGCAGTTAATAGTGCTCAAGTGTTCAATTAGAGTAAAAGAGCACTATATAAATCCAAGTCCATTTATCATTTCAGCTTTTAATTCCTGTTTTTTCTCTCTTTAATGACTGTCTGCCACACCCTCATCACCTTTACCTGTGTCTTGTTCCCTACCCGTGTCTGTCAGTCACATATAGTCCTACTTCATCCATCTTTGTCAAGTTTGTCTCTTTGTGCTTCTGATGTTTGCATTTTGATCCCTGCTTGCATTAACATATTTCCATATTAAGGCTGTTTCTTGCTCTTATCACCTTCTGCTTTTACATTCTACTTTTGGGTCTTCTCACCAACACTGCACAACTTTGCATATGTTCTTAGAAACTGCTGCTAGAGTGTGTCAAAGACAAGACAAATCTGCACTTTTTTCACATTAAAGCGTCACACTCAATCTGTACTAAGGAGTTGGTAGGTACGATTGTTTCAAATCCTTTCCTACTGATTTAGCTATTTGTTTTCTTACATTAATTCTGACTTGGGAAAAGTTATTTATTTTGCACTTTACTTTCTCAAGGCTTCACTATAGTGACTCTTCTTCACTCTCCCGCCTACAACCAGTTCAGAATCAGCATCAAGTCAAGCTTCTGACTGGTTTTATCACACTACCCCTACTCTGGCTTCTTTCCACTTTTAACATTTTTACTGATAACATTTAACACATGTCTGTGTCGTACCCCAGGCTGCACGGCAGAAATGTTGAGATTCTCAGATTCGCAAGAGGAGCCACTCTAGATTCGAAGCTTAACTCTAAAGGTGATAATGCTTTGCTTGGATATAACATGACCTGACTTGAGAGATAACGCTTGCAGACTTCCCTCGAATCACTTCTTAAAACATATTTTTGTAGCACAGCCTTTATGTAATCTTTTCTTGTGTTTTTGTTTTTTAACTTTTGGTACTTTTTTATAAATTTGTGCATTTTGCCATCCCCCTTTCCTTACATTAACCTTCTAATTTGATGATTTTGTGGCCTTAAAAATCATCTTCCTGTTTGAATGTGGTGTTCTGCTCTTTGCTTGTGTGTCAAAGTGGTTTATAATCTCTAATTTCAGAGGTGCTATATGAGTAAAGTTAATATTGTGCATCCCCGTTGGGTAATGTCTACAACAGCTAAGGGTTATGGTGCATGTGTGAAAACGGCTTATGGGATCAAGGCCACACTTTCTTTTTTATTGCTGTTACATACATTTTGCCCATGTGCGTATGCCTATTGCTTTAGCATAATCGCTCTATATAAGTACAAGAACTTACCTGACCACCCCTTGTCTTCAAGTGGAATAAAATAATGGAGCAGGATAGTGACAGATGGACAGCCATTAAAGGAAAGAAGAGCAGAAAAGGCAGAGTTATTTCAAAAGGGAAGGGACAGGACAGGAAACGAAGAGACACGCTGTGTGAAGACGTCAGGTTTGGCTTTAGCTTGACACAAAAGCCCCGTTATTATTATTGTGTCACTGCTTCAGTGAGAAATACCTTTCATCCACAGAGGGCTCTTTCAGCTGCAAGTGGGGTTTCACACCCGTCATTGGTCGCATGTTGGTGGATAAGGCCTTGATGGTGTAGTTGATCTCGTTCTCCCTCGTCACATCGCTGTCATAACCTGGTGGGCAAAAAGGAAACTATCGATTTTTCATTCAACAAGAGGATGATATCTGACAAATAAAAATCTTAGAAGAACTTAATTTCTTGCCTCCATCGTCCTCGCTCTCAATATCCGACTCCTCGCTGTCACACTGTCTGATTTCCCGGTGGCCCTCGGGCTCGTGGGCCCAAATCATGAGGCACGTGTCACCCCCACCGACAGTCACCAAGAGGCTGTCGTCGTGGATCCATCGCACATTAGTAACATGTGTGCTGTGGGCCACATAGCGTTTGAACTTTGCATACTTCCCCTGGGAGAGAAAGATGCTGTTTAACATTTGTGACATTAACACATAATTAACATAAAATTTGCACAACTTAAACTTATAACCTGAGTCACGCGATGTTCAAATAAGATAATACAGAGAATTATGCACTATGTCAAACCTTGACAGGATATCTGAAGAGCTTGATGTATCCTAGATCATCTCCTGCTGCTAGCACCTTCCTGTCATTACTAAGGCAGGCGGCGGTCACCTCAGTGACCTCGCTGATCACAGGCCAGATGCCCTCAACAGATGTTCCCAGGACACACGTCCATGTGCTCCAATCGATCTTCTCCACCTGAATAAAGCCAGGAAATAAGAAAACAAATGTCAAACCGGAAGGCCATTAAGATAAGTGCTTAGAAATACAGTCTGAGGGTTTTACTCCGAGAAGCCTCACAGGTAAAACTAAAATATTATATTGAATTCTAGACCCTACAGAACCTCGCACCATGCCTTTATTAGAAGACTCAACATTTGGAACCATCTGTAATCTTCAGTGACTGGAGGAAAATAATTTATAATACACCAGCTGCCAAGGGAAATGATTTAAAAGATGGAATAGATCTTTTGGAGGAATATTAATGTGCTGCTTGGAAAAGCTTTTTGCACAGATTTCTTAATATAAAAAGAAAAATCCAGAGTCAGATGTGACAAACTTTTAGTGCACAGCTTAAAGTGGACCCATTATGGTAATTTATAGCTTAATATTTTTATTCCAGGACCCTACCAGAGAAGCTCTGGATGTATTTTATAATAAGCTTTGCTGCAGCGCCTCAGTTCACCCATGTCAAAACCAAGCTGTGATACACTGCCCGCTGCAAATAAAAGGTTTGAACAGCAGGCAGGTGGGGCTTCTTAAGCCTTATTAGGAATATCGGCACTAACTGACATAAATAGTCAACAGTGGAAAAAAGTGGCTGAATCTGAGCATTGAGGGCAGTCCGAAGGTGGAGTTTTAGTCTCACAGTAAGTCTCACTTACTTACAAACACGATTACCTAATTATTTGAAACTGGGGCCATATTTAATATGAGCATTCATCACTCTAGGATCATCATGTTGCCTTTGAAGCTACATGTTGACGTTCTCCTTTTGCCAAAAGTTCTGTCAGAAGATTGACCCTCGTGTAATGAGTTTCCTACCATCATCATTGTTTGCTTACAGAGTATCGCATTATTGTTGGAATTCACTCCTTAATATTTTAGGCTTTTATCTTACAACATAGTGTCTTGAGATAACTACTGTAGTGAACTGGCACTATGTAAATAACACTGGATGTCTGTTAAATATCAAGCTACTATTGTAATTTGCAGTATTTTTGCTAAGCTAAGCTAAGCTAATCTCTGCAGGCTCCAGTATGGAGGAGGTGGTTGGTGACAGAATGCTGGCAAGAGTCCTGGCAATCACAGACAATGACTCCCACCCCCTCCATAACACATTGGACAATCCGAAAGAGCAGTTTCAGCAACAGATTCCTTCAACCTCGCTTTGTGAAGGAACAACACACGAGGTCGTTCCTTCCTGCTGCTATCATACTCTTTAATTCTTCTAACTGGGTCAGACCTACCCATACTGAACACGACTAAACACCCCTCACTGCACTCCATTACTTATTGTAAGCCACAATCTATATTTCAACACCTTTGGTGCACCTATAATATCCCAGACACATTTAATATTTGTGTTCTTTTATATTTATATTCATAATTATATTTATCTATTTATATCTTTATTTCTACACTTCTTTTTATATAATTGCTTTGTTGCCCGTCGTATGTATGCTGCTATGACAACTAAAGTTTCACTGATC
>VOQK01000014.1:26573-40163 GCA_015052645.1 Benitochromis conjunctus | reverse complement strand
TATGTTATGTATATAAACCAAGAAATATCTATGCATGAAGCTACATGACACTAGTAAATTACTTAGATTACAGGCATGTCTTAATGACATAAAGGCCTGGATGCAATAACATTTTCTATACGGAGACAAAATTGTTCTTAAAAATCTAAAATAAAATCTTAGAAACATGTTGTCTGCTTACTCTGGACAGCATTACCTTGGCCTTCAGCAATACCTGGGAGCAATTTTTGGTCACGATGTGTCCTTCAATACACATATTCAGCTAATATGTCGGTCTGCTTTTTTTCTTTCTTTGGAGTATCTGTAAAATTAGAAGCATCTTGTTTGAGTATTGCTGAAAAAAAAAAAATAGGGGCTAGAAATAGAGATCACATTTCTCCCATATTGGCTTCTCTTTGGTGGCTGAATAATTAAATTTAAAATTCTTTTTCTCAAATACAAAATTCTGAATATTCAGGCCCACCATATCTTGAAGACCAAGCAGTACCAAGAGTACCAAGTAGTGTCCTAATAGAGCTCTTAGAGGTTTCTAGAGTTTCTAAGAGTAGAATGGGAGGCAGAGCCTTCAGCCATCTCCTGTGGAACCAGCTCCCAGTTCACCTTTTGCTCAGACTGCTGCGATACTTCATGTGATTCACTGTGAGCTTTTCTTTTGCACTCACCTCTTTTCAATCCTCATGTTTATATATCACTCCAGCAAGTCATTCGTCTTCTTTACCCTTGGTCTGTGTTTTGTCCTAGTCTCCCCATTATTTTGTTCTTCCTCTTTCACTTCCACCCCCAACTGGTCATGGCAGATGGCTGCCCATCCTTGAGACTGGTTCTGCTGGAGGTTTTTCCCCAGTTAAAAGGGAGGTTTTCCTTCCAACTGTCACTAAGTGTTTGCTCATAGGGGTTTATTTGATTGTTAGAGTTTTCACCAGAATACTGTAGCATCTTTACCTTACAGTATTAGGCCCATTTATGTGGCTGTTGTTGTAACTATTACACATTATCCTCCATTTAATCCATGAAAATTATCAAATTGCAACTCCCCACATTTTAAAACCTTAAATCTTGAACATGTAGAATGAAAGCCACAATAAACTTGACATTATTAGCTCTAATTCTGATGTATAGCAAGCTGTAAAGAATGTGTTGGTCTATTGGGAAACTACAGATTCAGTAATACGATTGTAAGGTCACAAATTGACAGCTTCTTCCCATGTCTTTGATTTTCTGTTGAACTTCGAAAATACTAAAGTGACAATTCTTTGCGACATGAAGATATAATTTTGTGAAAAGATTTCTGTGCAGGACAGTAAAGTGTACTGAGAATAGACTATGTGGCTGCAGTCAGTGGAGAAATATAACTTACATTTATATACATTGATCTTACTCACGTCTCCTGTTACACCAAGCTTGTATCTGATGGCTTTAAGGCAGCTGGTCCTGTAGAGACTCCATCTGAGAATTCGCATCAGCTCTATGATTTATTGTTTTCAGGAAAGTGATGCGGCCTGTAAAAAAACATGAGTCTTAAAAGAGGAAAGCAGGTGATTGGCCAGTGTCCGCTTTGCCTTCAAACTAAAATTAGGCCGTGAAACAGGCTTCCAGCATCAGCTGTGAAGAGGTATCACAGAGCAGGAGGAGTTCAGCTTGATTCTTTGGGTGGGTGTTTCATCCTAAATTGCCAGTATCCATCTTCCATAAATGACACTCGCTGATGAGTCACCATCAGGACATCAGTGTTTGAGGCACAGGACAAACTTTTCAAGAGAAGTTGACTTATTTCAATTCTTACCGGACTAAAGACTCGTTCATAAGCTAAGAATGCACACCTTTTCCATCCGTCTCCAATGGAATACCTTTGTATCGATAAAATTGGGGGTACACAATGGGTGCCTGATTAATGGCTAGTAAAACCATGCTAGCCTGGTGACAGTTGTAATGTTGGAAGCTGTTCAGACAACAATTAATGTGGAAACATCAAGGAAATCATCCAGTCATGATCAAGGGATCAGCCCTCTGGTTAAAGGGGTTATTTTTTTTGCTATTCATTCCCTCTAATGAAAATTTTAAATAATAAAGCTAATGTATTTGTGGTAATTAATAATGGATATCAATATTCTGCTGCCTGTCCAAATGGTTGCTCATCCCATGGATTCCAGTTCCACCAGGACTGGAGATAATCCCTCCCCCCTGCTTTACAGCCACGTTGAGCTTGGCATAAGTGGGACGTGAACCAATTCTATGGTTCACATGAACCAATTAGTGTTATTACCAATTATAGACTTTATTGAGGAAAGAAGTTTCCAGGTCTTAAAAGTAAAGTACATTTAAAGGCTGAATGCTACATATTTCTTCAGAAGGCCAACGGAGCGTGACTGCTCTGGTTGCAAAAAGATTCACATTTGTATACTCAACACTTTCCAGATGAATTCACGGTCTCAGGTGATAGTTTCAAATTTAACTGCAATAAACAGCAAACTAAGCTAACTAAAGTGAAGACACAGCTCAAGTAAAAAAAGAAAAAGATTTTAATTTATTCAAGAAAAGGGGTTATAAACACATACAGGCAAACATTGCAGTAACTGGACATTAAAGGTGAAAAATGTCATCTAGTTTGGACGTTATTAGCCTGCTGAATGGCGGTATCAGTCCCATACACATCACCTTTAAGTGCCTTCCTTTATCTTCTTGCAAGCAGAGCAGGCTGTTGTATTGTAATCAAAGTTAAATTGTTGAACAGATTATGTAGACATCTAGTGGTTTTGTGAAGTGCATACTGAGGCGGTAAATGTGATATTAAGATAGCAAATGTCACTTTGCAGCACGTGTTTCTCAATGTGAAATTTTGTATTTCAACCCAAACCATGATTTCTTCTCAACTTCTCATTCATCTGTGTACCTAACCAAGTACCTTTGGTGTGAAAGAAATGAACATAATCGAGATTTACGCTAATAATGCCAAACTAAAACTAAGTGTGTAACGATGTGTTTGGGACTGACAAGAGATTAATCCGCTGGTAAAACTAAGAGATATACAAGAAACGTTGTTTAATTAAACAGTCCATAAGTGTAAAATGAATCCCAAATCAAAACTCATCTCAAGTTGATAACTGGACCAAATGATCCAGTCACGTCGCCAGTTTCCACTCTATCGTCATTACTGGAATAATTACAACTGTGTTTTCAAACCTCTCACAAGTCCAGCTTCTTTTAAAGATTGTTCTTTAGCAAAGTTCAGAACATTTAACATGTCAAAGGGTGAACCAATACGTCTATGTAATTTCTAAAATGTTGATGATTTCTATAGGAACCCCCCCCCAAACATTTAATATTTCATAAAACATCACCATGCAGTCATCAATTAGACTTGAATTATGATTTACCAAAAAATGCAGAGGAGAAGAAAAACAAATAGTAAAGTTTACAGTCAGATATATACACAATGCTAGAAATGCAATGCAAGGAAACACTGAAAGAAAGAGACAATTGGCTAAATAAAATGATCAAATGGTTTTGGGCTTGAGCTGATGCTTTCTTGTATAATTGTACAACCTCCACAATCTTGAGAAACCTCTACACAGCAGTTTCCCTGTTGGAATTAACAAAGTTTTTCTGGTTCTGGTTACTTGTGTTAGATGTCTGTATCGCCAGCACATTGTTGTGAGATCAAGATGGAAACCAGTTGAAGAGAAACGCCATTTCAGTAATCGCTGTGGCATAAATCTGCAAAAAAAAACAAAAAAAACAAAGAAGAAAATAAACAGTCAAACTTCCATTCCATCCCAACAGTCAAACTTAGTAAATCCTTTATTAATTTAATAAGTTAGGATAAAATGCTGTGAGACTGGTTACATTTCTCAAACAAAACACTCAATTACCAATGTGAAAAACAGAATTTAAATCAATCATTGACTTACAGTCAGAACTAAAGACGAGGAACCAGCCATAATTATAATCTTATTTATTTATTGCCATTTAGACTAGTTTGCTATTGTACAGGTCCAGAGTTGTAATCTTTGTTAGTTTTTGACAGCTTGTGACTTTTTTCTCCTTAGGGTGCTGAAGCACTCATGGCTGTCGCTTATGGTAGTGTCACCCAGCCAGGCCTGCTTTCCCAGCAGTACCCCCCACCCCTGCTGCCCAAGCCTGGAAAGGACAATGTTCGGCTTCAGAAACTCCTCAAAAGGACTGCCAAGAAAAAAGCTTCTGCTCAAGCATCGCAGTCTACCACTCCTTTCCGCTCCAGCCTCTCCCCTGTAAATGAAGCAAGCCCTGACCTCGAGCACAGTGACCACTCCACTCCACCTCGCACTCCAGACACACCACAGAGCATCTACAGCAACCAACAGCCGCCAAGGTTCACTGTCAGGCTGCCGTATCAGCATGTGGCATCTCCATACCCACAGCGTGCAGCTTATGGCAGAGGAGCTAGGATGTCACCCCCAACAGTGGCAATGCCTTCATACTCTTACTCTCAACATGTCACCACAGTTTCTTACCCAGTTTACCCTGCAGGAGTCTCAGCAGCCCTGGGGCAAGTCACTCCGCCAGGGCCACCCAAAGTGCTGCTGTTGGCTTCTGAGGTGACAGTATCTGCTGCTGAATTGGACAAGTCAGCTTTTAGCACATTAGTTGAAACCCATGCTGGTCTCAGACCTACCACAGCTGTCGCAACTGCATCGTCAAAGCCCAGAAGTCCAGGTCCAACTCCATTTACAATAGCTGGGGGTCAACCAGTGATTAGACCTCTCACTGTGTTGACCCCACTGGTCAAACCCAGAAGTCCACGTCCAACATTTAAAGCAACTGAACCCTCCAGATCACCCAAACCCATGTTTGATGTCCCTCAAATTAGGATGTACACTGCAAGCACATCATTTTATGAGACTTCCAGGATGCCACCAGTGTATGACACAGCTGGATTAACTGCTATTGGTAGTACATTACCTCAAAGTAAGACACCAGTCGAGACAAAACAAGCTACTCAGAGAACAACACCAATTTCAGATATTATGAGAGGCACTACACCAACAGCAGAGATTAATGCCACCATTGTTCCAGCATTGGAGGTCAACAGAGCCACCCCAACTGCCGAGACAAAAAGAGTCACCCCAACTGCGGAAACAAAAAGAGTCACCCCAACTGCGGAAACAAAAAGAGTCACCCCAACTGCGGAAACAAAAAGAGTCACCCCAACTGCGGAAACAAAAAGAGTCACCCCAACTGCGGAAACAAAAAGAGTCACCCCAACTGCGGAAATCAAAAGAGTCACCCCAACAACCGAAATCAGAGTTAAAACACCAACTTATGAGTTCCAAACATCAAGAACTGCAGCAGGAAGGCCTAAAACACCAGCGTACCATGTAAACCGCACTGCAACACCTGTATATGAGATCTCAAGACCCAATCCTCTCTTATTTGCAGTGTCACCAGTCACAGTAGAGCCAGAGTGGTCGAGAGCACCTCAAACAGTGGTAAGCAGTTCATCTGCTTCCCAAAGTGTGAAGACTACAGTGCCTCTTGAACAAACACTAAATGGGGACATCCGCTCAGACACGATGCCTTTAGCAAAACCAATACAACCAAGTATTACAAAGTCAAAGTCGGAACCTGAGCTGTCGAGCAGAAAGAGTTCAACTGGCTCTGAGGAACCCAAAACCCCACTAACACCAGCAGTGACTGGGTATCAGAGGGCTAAGACTCCAACCTATGAGGCATCCCGACTTATGACCACATCACCTGGCTATAAAAGACCAAAGACACCCACGTATGGGACATCACCTTTAAGCGGGTCACCTTTAGGCTTTCAGAGACCCATAACACCAACTCAAGTGTCTCAAAAGTCAAAGTCTAGTTATCGTGGACTCACACCGGCTGAATACACTGCTTATGGAGGAATCAGAACTTACTCTCCAGCATTTGATATTTCAGTTTCAACTATGCTGACTAAAGAGGACGATAAAGCCAAAAGAGAGATCTCTGAAGAATCAAAAGCACCCAGCCGAGAACCCTCTGAGCCATCTACAGTCAAAGAAACACCACAAGATGTTGCTCAATACCACCAGACAGATGAGAAGGTTGCTGCCACACCTCCAGTCCCTTTTATTGTTGTTACACAAGCATCTGACTCACCAGGAGTGATATTAACACAAGAGACGAGCACGGTATCTGGTCAGGTTGCAGCAAAAGGAGATACGACAACCATTCAACAAACTCCAAAGACTATACATTCAACAGCAGAGAAACAGAAAGTGGAAACACCTATTCAAGAAACTAAACCGAAGACTCCTGAAATCAAACGTCCTTTGCCTAAAGGTGGAGACCAAGATCCCCTGAAGGCAGTAAAGAAACTTCTAGGTAAAGAAAAAGTCCCCACTGCTGAGCAGAAATCTATACCTGAGAAAAATGCTGACGTCTCAGAACAAAAGGAACAAGGAGAACCTGTAAATGTCACTAATATCACACCTAAGGGCTCAAAGCCAAGCACTGTGGCATTTCCTCTGCCTAAGGTTTCTGCTGTTGTAGCAGACAAAGAACAGGACGGGAAAACAGAATCACCTTCAGGAGTTCAATCTGCACCTGAGAAAAAGGATGGTGATGAGAGCCTCCCACCAGGTGAGTCTCTTCTTAAAGCCATAGTAAAGCCAAAGGGATTGAAATCTAAAGCAAGCGGTTGGTCCAGGCTCAAGAAGCACATGGTGGTGGAGCAGGAGGAGCCCAAATTCCCAGAGACAGGCTCTGAGAAGGAGGTCTCGGGGGAGGACCAGAAGGAGATAAAAACAGTGGAGGAGAAGGCTGGAGACAAGCCCAGCGCCCAAAATGAAAACCAAACCAAAGACACTCCCAAGGCGACACAAATGTGGGACGCTGTCCTCTTCCAAATGTTTTCTTCCAAGGAGAACATCATGCACCAGATCGAGTTAAACAAAAGTGAGGAGGAGAAGGAAGAAGAGAGAAAGGATGAGCTGAAAGAAATACCGTCATTTGCGTACAGGCTGCCTGTGCTGCTCTTCAGTCCAAAGTTTGATGCTAAAAAGCTCAGAGAGGCAGCATCGAGGCCGGTCACGAAAATTTCCACTGTATTTGAATTGGGCCTGATTGGGCGAAAAGGTAAAGATGAGGAACCAAAAGACTTTAATAGAACAGCACGGGGGTTCACCGCTTCTTAAGCTACACTGAAGTGCCAAGACAAAAATGTAAAAAAACCCAAAAAACAAAACAGGATTGTATGTTTAATGTACAGATGCAGAAAATCATAGCAACAGAAACAATGTAAAAGTCTGGCGTCTTAGTCTCTGTTTGTGGCAGTGCTGAAGAAAACTTCGGTCTGAACTTTATACTTGACAAATGCTTTGTGTGACTGGCTATCAGGGTGTTAGCATACATGTCTGTATTTGTGGATTAGCTCTCTTCGTCTTAAAGTCATTCAGACGTCACACCAAGCGCTGTCATTTCAGAGCTTCTCAGTTGTTCTTTTCGTCAAAGTGTTCACAATAAACAGACGTTGTTAGATTATCAATTAGCGAGATTTTAAAGGTGCCCTGTGGAGTTTTCTAGTAAGAACCATACGTACCGTTTGGTGTTTAAAGGTTAGGATGTTGGGCGTAATTTTGATTTGCAAAGAATTTTGAAAAATATTTTACATGGTTACATTTCTGGTTCTTAGCTTCCATCTTCTCTGCTTTGTTGGTGCATTGCTACACATTTAGGCTTTGGCTTCACTCTACCAACTGTTAATGAAAAGGGTAAAACCTAAGGGAGATTAAAATTGAGTTGCTATAACTGCATGAAACAGGTCTTGTAATGTATGTAATAACTGCAACATACTGCTAAAAGTCATCAAAAAACTCCATAGGGTATTTTTATTACAGAAATGTGGATGCTTAGAAAAATAAATTAAGTTTTGGTGAATAAAAAGATGTTTTTATGGATAATAAATAAAATGGAACTGATTTTATGATACATAATTTGTTCAATTATTATTGAAAAATGGCGTTTTATTCAAAATGGTGCTACTTACCTTAGGGTAAGACCTCTCACTAGATAACAGATGTGTATTTAGAGTAATAGGATTTTGTTTTTCAGGCTGTAGATGGTTGTGTTTTGCAAATAAACCCTCTTAAAATCACATTGAATGAACATTTTTGAGATAATTTAAATCACTATGATCTAACAAAACAGGGCAAATTAGAGGGAGTTTATTTAAATCTGACCAAAATTATAATTTTAATGTTTAAAGATTACATATTGAGCCTCAGTACATTTTTACACGTCTCATTTGACGACCTGACAAACCACAGCTCAATGAGTGCTCCATGGTATGCTTACTCGTAGCTGTACAGCGGTAAATGTTACATAGATAAAATGAAGCACTGGGCTTGGCTATGAAAATATAATTCTCATATAAAGTTCAAAATACTATAAATTGATTTTAGTGATTTTCAGCTCAACTTGTAACATTTTTCTGTGACTTACAGACGGTTGATGAGGTAAAAGTGAGTGAAAGTTGTTAGAAGAACCTCCACTGTGATGGAGGTCAGTGGGATAGTGATCCATGAGGTCAAAGGTAAAGATGCACAGAAGGGATTGGACTGTAATGCACGGTAGGCACTCCAAACTTTATTTTACTAGCTTTGTTTCTTTTACTCGGGATCTTTCTAACGTGTGTGTTGGAGCTGCTGATTATTCTACGTACAGCTTATAAAAGCAATCTTTACTTTTCAAAAGCTGCTGACACCGTCAAAATAAACCTTAAGCAGAGTTACCCTCATGCTCAGTTTATTTGGGTCTGACTTTTCTATTCTGATGCAGTAACACAAGAAATAAAAACTGCTCCGATTTTTTACTTTCCTACAGTTTTAATATGGAAAAGAAATCTTTACTGAATTCAGTTCTTTTCATATCTCCATCTGTGTGACTCTGTTTGAACATAGCTTAGCATTTCATAATAAAACCAAACTGTGACTTGTGTGTCTCTATTACTGTATTTTTGTTATCACTGCTATTTTATTTAATGCAAAGCATTTTGAATCGTTTATTTTTCTTATGTAAAGCTTGCTGTACTGCCGCCCTGCACAAAAGGCACTGAAAAATAAACTCAGTCTGACTTAAATGTTTCATTTTTCTTGCCCACAGATTCATTTCAGCGTGGAACATCAGTATATCTTTGAGTCATTTGCTGTCATGCAATGAATTGAATGAAGAAAAGAGACACAGCTGAAAAGGCTTCTGAGTGATCACAAGCTGAGAGACACGTCTGCACATCACAGCGGATCAGCAGCTTACCCTCAGATTCACACACTTACATACATCAGCCAGCTGGCCAGGTGGTTCAGGCATCATAGTGGAATTAGTGCTTAGAGTTTAATGATGGTTAGATGTAAACTTTAAACTGGCAGGGTTGCACACTGCCACTAATTTATTCTGCTTGCAAATTTTCTAATGAACTGAGCAACATGCGCAGGTGATACTGCTGCACAGGGTGCAACACTGCTGCAGTTTCTGGGTTGAACAACATGTTTTTGTGAAGCTATGAGAGAGGCCAGAGGTATGTTTTCTCTCGATGCGTGTATTAAAGGCTTCAGTATTAAAGAGGCTGAATCAGCCTCCGTTGGTGCTAGTATATCTTTGGATTCCTCCTTTTTGGCTGAATCCTCTCCCTGATGTTATCATGCATTTTTGCTATCGTGTAAGTAGCTTAGAAATGAGCAAACAAAGACCATTTTTTTTATTTTTAGGCTTCTGAAAACAGAAAGCCAACTATTCTAAGCAGCGAGGATTCTGCCGAGAGTCATTATGATGTGGGGCTTGAACCATCAAAGCTGCTGTTGGTAACATCCTCCCATAAATACAGTCGGTGCGGAGCACGTTTTCAGCTATTTATGGTGCGCTTGAATATAGCTTATATCCCAGGAGTCGGGAACTTGATATAATATCATAATACTGGGGTTCAGTGTAACTTCTCTGTATTTAAGTCCTGAGGGCACCACTTCCTGATCCTGTTAGCTTAGCTACAATGTCCTCCAGTTTGTTGCGTCTCCCACACCACTTTAAAAAAAACACACAACAAAGATCTACTTTGCCTGGTTTTCTCTCCCTTTCTGCTCTGTAGGCAAGAAGGTGACCACTGAGGGTGAGAACACAGTGTTGTTACCATGTTGCTACTCTGAGGACTTCATGATGTCATATTTGTAGGAACGGAGGTACACAGTTTAAGAGACAGCTAGTTCTTAGTCTTCTACTTCCTGTCTGCGGTCTTACCAGACTCTCCATTGCTGAACTTGCCTTCGTCCTCGTCGTCCACAGGAATCTTCTCATATTTGCCGTGTCCAGTGACGACAAATTTGTACTTTTTATTAGCTGCTGAGCTCTGAGGAGAGATAAACAAGAGCTCATTTTGAATACTTTTTACACATTAGAAATCTGAAGATGAAAATCAAGGTCAAGAGTTTCATGTCATTATCACAAGGACATTTTTGTAAAGTGACTCCTCCACCAGGTGAGAGTGGCGGAGGCCTCTGAAGTGGCCTTCCCTTATAACAAACACATGAGATGAGGAATTATGTGCCAGTTTCTCTAAAATTAGAAAACTGACTAAATCAGTCATCAGATAACGTACCATGAAGTTGTGACTTTTCCAGTGTCGTATAGACCAAACAATGAACACTTTCGATGTATACAATAACAAAAAAGTGATGTAAATGCAAACAAATTCATCTTAATTGTGCTTTACTTTATGACTCTTCTGTGCTTGTCTTGTGTGTTTATACCTTCATGTTTTGTCCGGGCCTCCCCGACGAGTCTCCGATGACCTCCCACATGTTCTTCTTCTGCATCACATCTCCGGGCCTCAGATCCTGAGAAATTTGATCAATAACCAAAGGAAAATGGTTTCTGTCTAAGCTCACAAACACAGAACTGTAGTGGTTCTGCAGAGATACCGGGTTCATAAACACTTTTGTTTTGTTTAAAGAAATGTTTTAGGATCTGGTGCACAGACTGAACAAATCAAGCTGCTCCTGATTTGCATTCCACTTACAGAAAAAAGAAAAGACATATTTTTAATGCTTTATTTTTTTCTTAGTGGTTTCTTAATATTTAATCGTTTATGTCATTTTCTGATTTGTTTTAAATTGTTAGGATAAAAGAAATGGAGAAATCCTGTTATATAGCATTATATTCGAGTTACATCTGACTTTGCCACTAGAGGGGAACCTCACATCGCAAACTGCACCTGAACGCATCACCGCGAGCTCAGCTGTTACACAGCAGAGGCTCAGTGCAGCTGCTGTCTTCATTAAAACCACACACATGTCTAGATTTCCTTTGCATACATAAAAAAACAGCTTAAAGGACAATTCCGCTACTTGTGAATGCCAAACAAAACTACAGAAGCACTCTCAACATCTGAAACCAGTGAATGTGACTTACAGCGGGTCTGCTGCTCAGCTGTCTGCTGCCGTCTGAGGGACCTTTCACCCACTGATTGATCAGATTGGCCACGCCCACCTTCAGACCCTCAGTGTCCTGATTGATGAAGCACAAACAGAATGAAGTGTTTCACTTTCATCTTCAGCTAAACTCAGATGCTTAGTTGAGTATTTAACTTTGTTTGTTCAGTTGTTCCATACTTTGGTTCATTAAAGCAAACTAGGTTCACTTAGAGAGCTGGATAACAGCGTCCTGCTCTACGAGACATGCCTCCAAGGGAAACGATGTGAATGTTTTGTCAAACATAATGATGAAAAAAAAAATAAAAATTAAAAGTTGAAAAAATGTAAAACAGGCCATAATTTTAAAAGTATTATTTTTTTTAATAGATTAAGGTTCCTTTATAAAAACGTAAACTTAAAAAAAAAAAAAATACATGATCCATTTTCTTCCATTTTCTATGAAATTGTTATGAAATTGTTATTGTATTGGACTTTTTAAATATAAAATTTAAGTAAAATCCGATCTTATGTTTTTAATTTCCTTGGCTGGATACAATTAAATCTGATTATTATACATATTAAAAATATATTATAAAGGAATAAAAATGACAATTCGATTCACTTTAGCAGTAATTGAGCTTTTTTTGTGTAATTAAATTGGAGGTCATGAAAAGAAAAGCAAAGCTTGGACAAATTATTTGGAGCTTATAATAACCGCTCTGTGTTTCACTAACAAGCGGCTGTTTGGCCGTTCGCATCGGAGAATTCCAGTAAAACAGAACATATGAAACAGGTGAGGACAGATCTGCTGCCAGGACTTTAAACATGTGAGGTTGGAGCCGTCAGATGATGATCAAATAGAGGCTTTAAATGGGGAAAATTTCAAGAATGAGCTGCCACAAGCACGTGCAGACAAACAGCAGGATCAGGCGGAGCAGTGTTTTAATGTGATGCGAGCAACTTTATGTTCATCCTTAAACCCCCTAAAAACTTGTTATTACCTATTAAAATGATCAAGAAACGTTCCTTTTAGGTCGAAATGGCTCTGCTTTAACTACATAACCACAGACTGTAGCCTTACATGTATTTACATGAATGTAACACAAAGCAGAAATATACAGGTACCCCTGTTTGAGTGTTTCCTCTCACCTTGCAGGTGGCTCCCTTGCTGGGACTCTGGCTCCAGGTCTCTCCAGCCTCAAACAGGTTCTTCTTGGAAGCGACGGCCTCAGGTGACTGGGGCAGGTCACTCAGTGATGCCTTCACTGCCCGAGCCTCCTGAGAGTTCTGCACAAACACAAAACTCAGGGTTAGCAACAAGTGGCAGCATCCAAGGCTGAAAGATGAACATCATCTTATCTACATCTTATCTTATCCAATCACATTTAAATTGTGGTTTATATAAATGTGACAGTTTAGGCAGATTTATGTGATCCACAGGTGCCATCTCAATCTAAAAGATTTATGGTGAAAATATTCTCTGCACACCTTTAATTTATGTTCTTTGTTTTGTTGAAACCTGTTTTTGTCCTCCATAAATAAAAGCATCGTGAGTTAACCTCAGGTCATGCAGCAAACTATAAATCAGCATGAGAACCACCCGAGGTGAAAAGGAATACAGGAATGGAAAGATAAAAATAAAGAGCTGTGATCACCGTGTTTTCCTGTCATACGTCCGTTTTACACGCACAACTTAAAACATGCGTGGGTGATGTAATCGCCCAGGTGCTGCCGAGGTTTGTGGCCGCTGCACAAAAAGGGTCAGAGCAGCTGCTGCTGCCCCCAGCTGAGTCCAAACAATGTGAGTGCAAAGGTTCAAACCTGCAGCAGAGCAAACGTCACGCGCTTCCCACCGCAGAAAACACCCGAGAGCGCGCAGAAAATTGAAATCAGAGGAAGGAAGCGACTACTGCACGAACAGTATCCTGATGATTCAGTGCTTTTCACATATCGTCCCGAAATTATTTACTTTTGTGTCATCCTCACGACTATCGTTACACTTTATGCTTAACCAACAGAAAGGATCAGTCTGTTGAGGTGACTCGCCTGCAATGCTGCAGAGCACTGCAGAGAGGCAGTTTGTCAGCAGATATGAACGAGACCAACGGGGTGTGATAGATATCTGTGGGTAGGAGGGGGGGGGGGGTGGGGGTGGGGGGGGGGGTGA
>VOQK01000011.1:13014-23569 GCA_015052645.1 Benitochromis conjunctus | reverse complement strand
CCAGGATGTTGCTCCCCAATCTGTGTGAAACGTGACGTCCTGGAAATCTGCACATTCAGAAAAATCTACAAATACACCTCAAACATGTGCTGCATGCATGTAATCAATTAACACGGACAGTTTCTAGAAGACTCCACAGATTTTAAGTCATGGTTGTGGCATCATAGTGAAACCGAACAGTGTCCTCACAGAGAGCTGCTTCACGTGTTGATGTTAAGTATATCACAAAGCTGTCAGATTCAGAGGGCATTAGTACTCTGTATGGAAACATTCAAGGTCAAGTTAAACACCACGCCTTTGAGCTAAATCCTTTCAAGCTTCACATCATGGAAAATGAATCCATCCTAGATAAACAAGCCCACTGCAGTCAGGTGTGACCTTGTGAAGTCTCTTTGGAGAACATGCATAATCTGTTTATCTATTGGAGACGACACTTCTACTTAGTTTGCATGTTAATTTGTGAGTAGTTTTGTTCCATTAATGGGTTTCTGCCTTAGAGAAAACAAACAGTAGCTTATTACAGCTAAGCCAATTACTTTTCAGACTGATGCTGAATTATTGGATGCAATAATGCAAACAAGGATTTTGTGCAGCCAAGGTAGTCACATTTAGTGTAGAGTGGCTGTGAGATGTCTAGATTATCTTAAAAAAAACAACAACACAAAACTATTTACTTGCGTTTAACAAGTTTCTGTGTTGCATTTCACTGGTAATATTTACAGAAGGCTGAATGCTGCCACTGCTCTTTGATATGTTTGGCAGCATCTAATATCCTCTGTTAAATCCTGTAATAAGTGCTGACTGCTGGTCCAAGAGCTGCAGTATGTTCACCTCAGCAGAGGCAAGACATGACAGATTATTAATAAGGTGTCTGAATATCCACCTTCCAGAATATAGCAGCAAATATGTTTTATATAGCTGATATACAGTGACTGCTTCACAAACCCAGTGAGAACATAAAAATCAACCTTGATGAGGCTATAAAGGGTGATTTTAGTGAAAGTGATCAAAGTTTTGTTTTGCTTTTTACTCATTAAAACTGTATGTGATGACTGTGTGAGAGGATACTGGCTGATGGCTGTTGAGTAGTGGGTCCAAATCTGCTCACAAAAGAAACCCGACATCTCACCTGTGTCACTTAAAAGTCCAGCCTACTTAATCCTTCACACGTATTCATTTTGGGAATACATGTGAAAAATAGAAACACAAAATACATGTTTGCTGGGAATTTGAGCAAAAACTAAAAATAGGTAAATTA
Source organism: Benitochromis conjunctus (assembly GCA_015052645.1). NCBI lineage: Eukaryota > Metazoa > Chordata > Actinopteri > Cichliformes > Cichlidae > Benitochromis > Benitochromis conjunctus. The sequence continues at coordinate 22,311 of VOQK01000011.1, read as the reverse complement.
AATGCTTTGCAAATGAAGTACTGACTTGTTCTATTCAGACCTTTTTTCCCTGGTTTCCTGTTAGATCTACTGTTCAGGCATGGGTAGTGAAAAAAGGGAATTTCAGGTAAAATCTGGATTTTATGAATGCATTACTTGTATAGATCATTACTACAAAGAAAGGTCAGTCGAGTTTCCAACTCATGTATATTGTTCATTGCACTTCCTTCTTCCTTTCATGCTCTCTTACAAGAATTGCAGGTATTTCACCTTCATTTAAGAACAGTGCAGAAAAAAAGGCATAAATAGAAAGTCATGCAACAAAGGCTACTGGAATCGAACCAGGACCTTCTTGCTGTGAGGCAACAGTGCTAATCACTGCCCAGTTTGTTTGCATGCAGCCAAATTCTTGAAAGTTATATCACTGAAAAGTGCAGAAAAGTCAGGTGATCTCTTTTTAATTTTCCTTTGAACAGATATGTAAACACGTCCTTTGTTAAGCTTGTAGACAGGCATCATGAATAAAATAAAAATGTAAAGAGTGCAATAAATTAAACATGGATTTATTTTGTACAGTTTATACTACATATTTACCAGAAAGCATCTCTATCTAAGAAATCCAGGCTTGATAGGGAACTCTTTGGGTGAGTTTTCCCCAGGCACAGATTAGGCTCTTCTGTACAGACAGACAGTAAGGTGAAGTCCTAGGCTGCACTGTACATGCTAAGCATGGTCTTATACACTACAGGTAATCTAACTTGTACACTGTATAACTCAAGTCTTGGAGTCAGCACACTTCAAAGGTGGTTTCTTTGCTAAATTACACCTTTTCTTCATCGCTGGACTTTATGTTCAGGTTGTCAGCAGGTGACTTTGACCCCTCAGATATATCCTGTTTTCACATTTCGAACTCAACATATTATAACAACACAACGACACATGATATAAATATACATCTCATTTAGAGGGAACGACAAATCATCTATAAGTTTGGAATGTTGTAGAGAGAATGCCGGGAATAAACATTTCTCTGCTTTGCTCTTTTTCATTTGGCAAAATGAATCTCAGTTAACATCGTGGGAACACTAAAACAAAAAAAAATAAATCAGCCGGCATTAAGACACAGCTCTCTCACCCATCTCCCATTATCACTGTCACCATGATCATGCATGTGTAAATTACTATAACTCTGAAGCATGAAAAATACTGAAATGCTTGCTTTTTGTTGTTTTTTTTTGGACATCACTGACAGAAAGTGATGCGGCGGGAGCGATGTGGCAGTTAACAGAGAGACTAACCAAACGGTACCTTTGATTGCTCTTTTGTGAAAGCATCCATGTTGCATCACACGTATGAAAGACATCAAATTCCCATCACTTTTGTCATTACACGAAAGAAGGCAACATGCCCTGAAGAGGACACATCCCCGGCTCTATGTACAGGAGGAAAATGGCTTTTATCTCTCTAACACATCAGCAGTGGTTATTCAGCACAGACATGTGGAAACTGAACATCCATTTGGCTTCATATAGTAACAACACCCAGGCTATCTGTCCTACAGATGGCTGTCCCCATGCCAACGATTTTGTGGTCCACAAACGGAGCAGATGGAAACTATAGGATCTCTGACCTCTTACTGGTTCAGTTCTTATGTTTGTCACGTTCTTAATATGTTGACTGACCCGCACGGTAAAGAGTCACTTAAAGTCCTCCTGATTTCATTTTAGATCCTGGGTGAGTGTTTTTCTGCAGAGGATTTCAGAAGACAGCATATTACATATGCAATGGTCCGGTATCCTGAGACAAAACCTCTCTTATTGTGTGAGCTTGCTCATAATCTTTTTGCACACACATAACCCTGTACTATACTCCATCTTCACATATACTACTGTTGCTTTGACATTATGGCAAAAAAATAACTCTCGCTGTCATAGCTGTTCAGATCACTAAACATCTGGTACTTGATTTTCCGTATTGATTAATTAGTAACCGGCGACTTCTTAATGCCCATGAATCTTGTGGATAATCTGCTGTAAACAGGAACTGTTGGGAATGGCTGGTTGCCCGTTATAAACGGACAAATTCTTGCCAAAAAAATCTTTTGTTTCAATGCACACCAATGCACAGACTAACAGCAACCTCCCCAAATGACCTGAATGTGAAACTAAAATACATTCATCTTATTACATGTTTACATGCTACCTCAAGCTTCACTTACGGAAAATGCACTTAAATCAGTGTCTTGGATTCAGCTAGAAGATTTCCACACCTTGGATTGACATCTCACCATATTTTGTTCAAATAACACTCAAAACACAAAGTTGCGTGGGAAGGCTTGGCAACGTGGGGTTGCCCGCAGTGAGCTACTAATGGTATTTTCAGTCTCTGCTGTTTTCAAGATTTGGCAAAAAAAAAAAATCTCTATTAAGAGCGCACACACAGAAATTCACATCCATGTCCACACATGTAGTCGCCCTCCAGCTACAACAAACGGACATGAGGACACGTGCAGACAGACACCAGCATCCAGATAAACAGCAGTGGTACTGAGTCCTGCTTGTAATGCTACTGGCGCTGAGAACATCGGGTTCTCAGGGCCACTGTGGAGCTAAAGCGTTGTGGTGCCACGTGGGCTGTTCTGAGGTGCCCAGTTCCTCTGTGCATCTTCTTCGTCTTTCTCTCTGATTTTTTTTTTATTTTTATTTTTTTTAGCAGCGGTCATCCTCGTCTGTGTCACTTAAAAGCTCGCTGGCGCCAGCTGGACTTGTCTGTCCCAAGTGCTTTCGGAAATGCCCATTAGGGACCTGCCAGGAGTGTCTAAGCTGAGGAGCCGAGCTTATAGCATTGGCCCGACCTAGACTGGTGGCCATGGCAGTCTCAAAGGTAAGCGTCTCCTGCCTCTCGCTTGCTTCGCCACTACTTAGGTCCTCGTGGAATGGGAGGTAGGGCTCCGATATGTAACGATGAGGAGAGGGGTGGCTCGGTCCTGAAACGTGAACTCCGGATGACCCCTGGACTGCAGATAAAGGCCTGCTCTCCTTGTCAACCCTCAGTGAGGCCTCTGTGGGGCCACCAGAAGTGTCCTGAGGCTGGCTCTGTCCCTCATTGGAGGCTGAGGCTGCTGCTGTTGTGGAAGAGGTTTGGGTTTGGCAGATGAGAGGAGAGTAGGAGATGTAAGGCCGTGGGCGAGAGGGAGTCTGGGGCAACTGGCGGCGATTACGAGGAGTACCAGACTCTGAGGCTGAGTGGGCAGGGCTGTCTGATGTGTTCACCTGCAAATAAATCAAGCACAATATTGAGTAAAAGACTTTGCTGTATGCCAGAGAAGGACTGTTGGTTCTCATCAGTACAAAACAGATCCTGATTCTATTATATGACAGAAGCCTGCACAGCGCTGAATCAAGAAAGATTGAAGCACCTGTTTCTGTAAAGCATGTGTGCGTCCTTCGCTAGGTGAACGGGACCTTCTCCTTTCACATGAAGGGTCTCGACTTCGCTCCTCAGAGTTGCAGCGTGACACATCAGGGGACAGCAGGTGGCGGCGCTCCTTGGATCGTCCTCTCTCGTGACTAATTGTTTCTTTGTGGTTGATTCTAGGACCTAAGAGTACAAGATTAAAGACAGATCCTTTCAGTTTGTGGCACCAAGACTTTGCAACAGTCTCCTCCTAACACTATGTTTATCATCCAGGTTGCATCCAGCCTTTGTCCATCTATCATGCATGCCCACTCCACCCCACTGTCAGTCAGCACCGGATCCCCGCAGGGCTGTGTTCTCAGCCCCCTACTGTAGACCCTGTACACACATGACTGTACACCAACACACCCAACCAACGTCATCATCAAGTAGGAGGCAGGAGGCACAGACAGGTCCACTCCCCTCTCATCATAAATGGAGAATGGGTGAAATCTGTCTCTACCTTCAGGTTTCTGGGCACCAGCATCTCCGCTGATCTCACCTGGACCCACAACACCAACACCCTGGTAAAGAAGGCCCAACAGCAGCTGCACTTCCTCTGTGTCCTGAGGAAGAATAACCCAGACCGGAAGCTGCTGCTTCCTTTCTACCACTCCTCAGTGGAGAGCAAGCTCTCCTACTACCTCGCTGTTGGCATTATATATGACATTGGCATTTATATATATATATAAATTTGGCATGGAATCAGTATTTTTTCACTTAGTAAATTATTGGAACAATGATGTAAATAGAGAAATGTCAGAAGTTCTTTTAGCCACAAGTCTTCTAATGAGATGCGGGTGTCATTTAAAAATGAATTATTTACATATACATGTCATTTCTTTTGTACTGTATTGCAGTACAAATATTTGCTCAAAATCGCTTAAGAAAATGAAAGCGAAATATAGAGAATGAGAGTTGGCTCAAGACTTTTGCACAATTGTCTTTTTTGACCAGTTAAGTTCCTTTTCTCCCCCCAAAGGTTTACTCTGAATCAGAATCAAACTACAACAGTTGCTTCACGGTGATAATTAGTGACCTCTGTAGCTCCTCTGTCTGGGCCTGTATGTGCCATCAGGACTGATCCTCTCCAGAGAGTGCTGTTCCTGCCAGAGACCGTTCACACACTGATCTCCAATGGTAGAGAAGGAGCGCTTCATCAGCTTACTGTCTGCAGACATCCCAGGCTATATTCATGCAAAACAACCAGAAGACACATTATTTAAGTAACCAGGAATGACACCAATGAGCACACAAACTCTCTCTGGTATCTGTAATAGTAATTTAAAATGTGCAGGCAAATTGTTTCTATTCACTGCTGTCAAGGAGCAAATAGGAGTATACTAAATGCGCCCTGTGTGGATTTTAATAGTTTATTGATTTTTAAAGCACCTACTAATATAAGATTTGTTGCTGAATATAGGTTTGAATAAAGGTTATTACTCTTTATTACCTGAGGATCAGCAGCCAGTCTGGGCATGGACGATGCTCTGATAGATGCTGTACGCTGAGGTGATTTCATTAACGCTGGGTCCTGCCTGGCCTGCTGCATCACTTGGTTATACTCTACTACCTCTGGGACCTGCACAAATACCACAGAGGAGGAGGCTGAGTAAACCTTATACACTGCTTTTGCTAAGACTCAACATTCAAACGTCGAGTCAACCGCACTGTCATTCTGCTTTGACACAGTGCTGAAAGCTGAAAATCAACATTTTCGTAACTTTCATTTGACTTTAAAAAACAGATGATTTCGATTTCATACCAGTGTGTGTAAATGATGATGGTGGTGGTGAATGTGGTAGGGGTGGTAGGGTGAATGGTAATCATCTTCCTCGTCTTCCTCTTTCTCCTCTCTGGGGCGGGACAGTGGTTGCAGGAACATCTCTTGGGGAGAGATTGGGCTGAGTGCCACAAAACCTCCTCTGGTACTAAGTGGATGCAGAAAATGATCATGCAGGCCATTTGCTTCAACAACCAGAATTTCCAGTTTCTGCCATCACAAATAACTGCGAGCTAGTATTTTTTGAGGACATTAAAAGTTAAATATTTACAGAGCAGATCCAGCACTATGCCTTAGGAATGAGAGGGATTTGGCATTGCATAGGATTTCTTGTGGAAGAGAGGAAGCATCCATACGCTGGAACATAGGAGCGTGTTTCTATGAGGAGACAAAGAAACATATGGAAACAGGAACAAGTCACTAGGTTAGTCACTAGGACAAATATACTATGGTAAGAAAAATGAAAATGAAAGAGCCCCCTAACAACACTGCTTAAGATAAATATGTAACATATGTAAACATATTTAAACAGCTGTTTATTGGGTTTTTCTTTTTTGAATGTCTGTGTAGGTTCTCGGTCACTCGGGTCATGTTAGTCTTAAGAGCTTGAGTTGAGTTGCAACTGAACTTCTCTTTAGCTTCTTCAAGACATTTTCACCTCTGATCCAAGAGGCTTCTTCACTTATAAAAACTGATGAAGATTCCCAGACATTTAACCTCAGTAAGGTTGTCATTTAGTCATAATCTTCATTTATTGTGATAAGGTGAAAGTTGCAAAAAGTCCTCAACAGCTGTGAAGCATATTGAAGCTATAGGTATAGGTGTGGTTTGTTGTGGTTACTGTTGGAATTACTGATCTTGTGGCCATGTTGGCATGGTGCCTGTGAATGGTTATGTTTTGCATTTCAGATTTTTGTGTAACTGTATGCAGAGTCTGTTTAGTTTGTATTATAGCTGTGATAGCACTGGAGTCTTGACCTTTATGTTTAATTTCAGGTCCCTTGCCTCTTGCTGTAAGGCATTTCAGTTTTAGGCTTTTACTGCATTTTGGTTTCTGTGTTTAAAAGCTCAAATAATCTCAAACTAGTTTCTTGAACATGTTAAATTCACTGTACTCAAATGGTCTCCACAATAACTCAAGTTCAATCCAATAGAGCATCTTTAGTGTGCTGTGGAACAAGAGAGTCACATCATTACACCAACTGTGCAATGCCATCATGTCAATTTAGACCAAAATCTCTGAGGAATGATTCCAGCATCTGGATCTGAAGACAGAACGGGGTGCAACCCACTACTGGAAAGGTGCACCTAATATGAAAGTGACCAATGAGTGTGTAATGTCCTTCTCTTTAGTCTTTGTTGTAACATGTGTGTATTTTCTCTTGTTTGCTCCCTTCCTTTCCTGGTTTCCTGCGAGCGTGTGGATTCCTCTTTTGTACTCAATGTGGACTTTGGCCTTCAACTTAATAATAAAACGTTTGTTTATGTGTTATTCTGCCTGCCTCTAGTCTTGCATTTGGGCCTTTTACTCTGCAAACCACAATACATGTAATTATATTTTGTCTCGCCCGAGTCTGATTAAGTCAAGTTTTACTTTAATACTGGGCTTGGAGATGACTGTGCACATTTTAATTACAAAAATAATAACCCTAAGAGACAGCTCAATTTAATCTGTAAGTACGACAAATTAACATCAGTGGCTCAACAGTGGTTCAGCAAGATGAGCAATTAAAAGAAAAAGTACCTGTTCCTCCAGTTGCTGTCGAAGCTTCTTGGCTTTGCTCTGCTTGTAATAGTCCATGATCATCATGGCAGCATAGATCTTACCTATGGTCATGTCACTGGCTGTAAAGGAAAGCAGAAATTATTGAGAAATTATCCATCAAATTGAAAACTAATTTACTGAAATAATACCAGTTATGACTGGTAGTGTATTGCAATATATTTTTACTGGTAAGTCATGATGTTGATTTTACCTTTGTGAATTGGAACCAGTAGGTCCAGCGTCTTCTGAGAGAGATGAGGCCAGATCACACCAATCTCCTTCTGCAGGTCCAAATCCATCTGATTTCTATCTTCCCCTCCTTCAGATAAAAAAATGCCAAAAGCACAAAATTAGATGTAGAAATTGACCCACATTTACACACACAAAAAAAGAGTTTTCCATCAGAATAAATGCACTGTGTGTCTGTTTTTGTCTAACCTCTGGCTATCTTGACTTCAAGGGCAGTGCGGATGAGGGCCATCAGGGTTGAGGTGAAGTGGACCGTCATGTCATCGTCCACAGGCATGTTCATCAGAACTAGTCTCTGTTAACATCAGCGAAGGTGTCATAGTCAGTCATAGTTCAAAATACCATCCAGCAATGACACAACATGGCAACAGTGCAATATGAAACCTGAGTAACGACGAATGGCCATGACTGTTTCCATTATCTCTACATGATTTCTGATGCAGGGGTACTTGTACTCAAGCTAATTTTCCAAATATGAATTTAGCAAAATTGACAATATTAAATAAAAACACTGCAGAGATGCACATTTAAGAATGCCAAAACAATATCAATGTTACTCATTTAAATATCTGTTATGGAGATAATTGACCAGAATCCTAATATGAGCACTTTCATGGAAACCACAGTTTCTTTGTAGCTTAGCTTTAAATTGGTTTGAATTAAATCCAGTTTGAATAAGATTACCATGTAAAAGGCAAGTGGATCATTATTTCTTAAAATGAACACAACGTTTGTATTTAATGTCAAAATAAGTCAGAAATAAGACAGATAGCATATCAGATAAAAAAAAATGGAAATTTCAGTTAAACATTGTGATCTCACAAAAAAAGCAACATTAAAAAAATATTATTTTACTTGCCCTCTCTTGTCCTTTTATACTTGGAGGTTAAAAAACATACACATGCAATGGCACATGCTTGCAGGATCACACAAACAGCATGTACACACAGACTGCATAAAGCACACAAAAGAATGAGGCAACAAGAGGCTGTGGCAGGAGGCACATGCAGACAGGTAGATGGAAGAAACAAAAGTATGAACGCCATGAGATCGTCTGACAACAGACGTCGGCAGATCCAGCATGTAGATGTTTAGCAACTTTCTCATTTACGTCTCCTATCTGGCAAAATAATCAACAGCAATGACAATCTGTCTTTCATTCGTCTGAGGTCTCTGCCAAGATGCAAAGCAAACAGGCAAATCATTACTGTAGCGCCAACCATGCCCCAGTGGACAAATACACAAACTTAAAACTGCTTTAACGAGCAATACTGCATCATGTGATCGACACAAAAAAAATGCTTGGCCTTTTTCAGTGTGTGACATACAAAATGATGTTTTACAGAGCTCATCTCTGCTGATTAAAATATGGTGGTGGTGCCTGTTAGTCTTGGTGTTCAGTCTACCTTATATGCCACCTTGGAGGGGCATTTCTTGCCCAGGCCTAGAGGTGGTGACATGTTGGTCAACATCTCATACATGTCAGTGTAATGGATACGACCACTGGGTGCGCCAGGTAGCCATGAAGAATGAGGGAATGATGAAAAGAGAGGTAAGGGAAGGGAAATGAAGTGGACAATGTTGGAGGTGGAGGAGAAATTGAAAGACGATGGAGGTGTAGGGGAAGTGCAGTCCCAAGGGATGGTGGAGGAAAAAGAGCACGGGAGGGGGTGAAGGGTAAAAAAGATGAACAAGAATAGAGGAGATACAAGAGAAAGGATTATTCCAAGGCAATCACACACAAGGAGAATAAAGCAGGAGAAATAAAACTGGTTGTTTTCTTTCTATGCTGCCAACCGGGCATAGAAATCAGGGAAAGGAGAAAACCTTGGACAGGATGAGAAAAGAAATGACAGCCTTGCTGGATCTGGTGTAAATATTAAATACTTACATTGGGTTGTGCTGTGTGGGAGTGGGGAAGAATGACAAACATCTTTAAACCAGATCCAAAAGGTAGAAAGACACAGGATTCCCTCAGATTTGTCAATTACTACATCAGAATTAGACTCGAAGCCATCACAAAGGTGTTTTAGTATAATTAAAAGTGTATGTATTGATTTGCAAC
>VOQK01000011.1:0-12972 GCA_015052645.1 Benitochromis conjunctus | reverse complement strand
TAAGGCGGGAAAAGAGGAAGTCAGGAAGGATCCAACATCAAAGAGGCAGAGGGGAGGTTTGTCGATATGGGGGAACCAAACCTTGCAAGCCACCCTGTGGGGGCAGTTCTTTCCAAAGCCCAGGGGAGGTGAGATAGTGCGTACAACTTTGTACATCTCCTTATAGTGGATCCTACCACTGGGAAAAACATACAAGTCTTTAGTTATGGTGTAATTACAGACTCATACTATAGCGCACAATGAGGGCGAATGAGGCTCTGTCCTCTAATTCAGAAATGGAAACCCAGCAGTTTTAGAAATTGCAACAATAAACTCACGGTGAATGAATTACACACAAATTATGGCAACTGATTCTTAATCGTCTGATTTTTAAACAAAGCAATACTACTTCCAGTAGACACGGGGTCATTCTCACATTTCCCAAGTTCTGAAAAAAGAGAGTTAGTCATTTTTTGCTTTACAAAACCCACTCTGGTCGCTACGAATCTAACACGTAACAGATATAACATGATGATAAGTACAGATATACCCAAGATGCAATTTGGCAGAATCGATAGGTGGATGGATATTTTGAAAATTTTCCACACTTGCAGATGCAGATTTTTGGAGATGATTGAACCTCTGTCCTCTTTACTTCTGAGAAACTCTGCCTCTCTAAGATGCCCTTTTTAGACCCAATAATGTATTTGATCTGTTACTAACTAACCCAGCAATTAGCTGTGAAACAGTTAAACTCCAGCTGTTTCTTTTTAGTAACACTTACTTCTCCAGCTGTTTTTTGCTCCAGTCTCAAGATGTTACTGCCATCAAATCCAAAATGAGCTCACATTTTTCATTAAATAACAATACGCCTCAGTTTAAACTGAGACATTTTATGTGTTTTACTGTAAATAAAATATAGGTATGTGAGACTGACAAACCATTGGATTTTGTTATTATTTACATTTTACACAGCACTCCAGTTTTTAGAATTGGGGTTGTGTAATCATAATGTGCTTTCTTCTAATCATTGATCCTATCCCAGCATGTTTGAGTATTAGAAATTAGATATATCAGACAAAAAAATATCAAATCCATTAATATCCAAATATGTTTATTGTTTGCATCTTTAATGGTAGATACAAGGTCTCTCCTATATCTCATAAGGCCATTCTTTAAGTCAGTGCAATTCAGGCTTCACATTTCTGCATCATACTTGTGAAGGTTGTAAGTTCCCTGCTAAGCCAGGACTAACTTCACCATAAATTCACATGTAACTGTAGGTTTACCTCAGATTTTTCATGACTGCAGATAAACTCTCCTATTGTCTAATTAACAGGCATTATTAGATATGTTTTGACGAGGTGGGCACTTGAAATGAAATCTCATTATCCCCTTAAATTAAAAATAAGTTAGTCTAGTATCTAAAGCATTTGTATCAGCACCTGGTCCTTGCCAACATGCTCTTTTAAAAGTGTCAATGACCAGTTCATGTATTTTCACAAGTTGGTCTTTGCCTTTAAAATGTTCTGGGTGGTGTAGTGGTGTACTTTAGCCAAGGCTGATGACAAGGTCGAGGAAGCTGGATTATATCACAGCTGTTCACATCACATCATAATCATAATGCCACCAGTAGTAGTTTTGTGTGCACACATATTAATGTACACTGTACACTGGAGTAAAGACTCAAGGATACTGACCAGGCAGCTCGATCGTACTCCCCCCAGATTCGAACAAACTCATCTAAGTGGTGGGGACCCAGGATGGACGAGTCTCGTGTAAGATATTCAAAGTTATCCATGATTACAGCCACAAACAGATTCAGCATCTGAATGGAAGGCAAGACACGGAGAAAGTACAAGCTACATATAAATGGGCCAAACGTACTGTGGGAAAACATGTTTGTGTACAAGTTATGATTATTTTTGTTGCAAATAAATGAAGGAATTAGTAACAGCCAAGTTTTTTTTTTTTCTTACCAGAAAGGAGCTAAAAAAGATGAATGACACAAAGTAGAAATAGGCAAAGTCCGAACCACAGCCCCCTTCCGGGTCTGTTGAATCTGCTTGGAGTAATGGGTCCGTTTCACACTTCTGTCCTGCCAGACAAGACAACATGATCTCCTGCCACGACTCCCCAGTAGCACTCCTGGATACAAACATTATACAACACCAGGGGGAGGAGGAGTTGTCAGGACTCACACTGTCCAGGTCACAGTTTATTCACAGTTATGTCTGCCATCTGGAAGGTGCAATCAGAGTAAGACTTGCAGCCCCATTTCAGAAACAGCTTTTAGATGCCCCAAATGTGAGATTTAGTTGTGTAGTGGATAATACTGAATACTGCAGTCACACGATGGAAAACACTGGTTAGAGATCGCCGCGTGGCCAGAATTACTGCGACCCTGTCCAATGAACATGCATGGTCAACTTCTGGACAACCAGTTGGTCACCACAACTATTTGCAGCAAAAAAACTCAGTGCAGTTACTGGGCTAGCACAGATTTTTTCTTATTATAAAGATGTCTTCCTATTTTTTACTGAACTGATGCTAATGCTTTATACAGTTGTTTCTTTTGCACTGTGTAATGTTTCTAAATGTTACACTAAATACTTAATAAACTAAAAGCTTGAAGTGGTCTGAACATATGAGTCAGTAACCCAGTTTCAGCTTTAAATGCCCATTTTTTGTTTATGTTTTCTCGTTTGCTCATGTTAGTTTCCTTTGGTGTCCTAGTTTCATCTCTGTGTCTTGCCCTCAGCTTCTCCTGAGGCATTTTTGTGTGTTTTATCGTAAATAAAATATAGGTATATGAGATTTACAATCCATTGCATTTTGTTCTTATTTACATTTTACACAGGATTACAGTTTATGGAATGTGCTTTCTTCTAATCATAGGAACAAAGTCAGGCTTGTCTCCATGTTTATTTACGTCTCTGTCTCCCCAATTGTGTCCCTGTTTAGTTCTGTGAAGCTGATATGTCTTAGTCCTGGACTTCTACTTCCTGTTTTATTTAGTCCATTGTCCTGTGTGTGTTATGTTCAGTTTTGCTTTCCCTTTAGCCTAATATTAGTATCAGCTGTGTTCCCACCGCTGCCTGATCTCTATATTGTCTCAGTTTCCTGAATGCCCCGTGTGGTCCATAGTCCCTTGTTGAGAGTCCCTAGTTTCTGCTTATCCAGAATTATTTTATATTGTGAATTTTGTCTACTTCAGTTCAGCAGTTAAGCTGCCTTGGAGTTTTACCTTGTGAGTTTTGAGTCCTGCATTTGGGTCTTACCTTGCCTGCCACACAGTCAACCTTGACATTTATGACACATGAGAACAATGTTGAACTCCACCATGAGACGTCAACACAACACAATCACTCAATGCTTTCTTACAGACATCTGTTTCATTATTGGAGACCCTAATCTATTTCATAACAAATGTAAAACTCAAAGTGTCTGCCAAGCAGTTTGATAACAGGGTAAGTAGTTCAGTGCACTTGACAAAGGGTAGCTCCAGGGACACTTAGACAGTAAAGCTCTTTACTACTCTTCTCTTGCAACATAATTGAGACTACAATAAGGAAACATATTTAGCAGCTAAACTGGAGAGCTATTAACTGTAACCCCAGATTAGATTACATAGCTTCCAGTAGTGCATCTATTTGAATAAATGTTGCAGGTACTGAAGTGTCCTACCTGAATAGCAGCATCAGAGCACCAGAGAAGGATTTAAAGTTGTTGTGCTGGTTAATGTGCGTCTCCTCGTTCAGCTTAATGTTCCCAAACACCTGATTGGCACACATAAACAGGCACAAGAGGACAAACCTCAAAATTCGTGGAAAATAAAACTTATTGTTATAGGTGTACTTATAGGTGCATTGTTTATTTCACCATAAAAAATACACCTAGCATGCAGGGGACATTGCTAAAAAAATAAATTATACATGCAGCATGCTAAACACTGACCAATCTGTTGTTTACTTCTCACCTGCATGCCAATGATGGCATAGATGAAGAAGAGCATGGCAATGAGCAGGCAGACGTAGGGCAAAGCCTTAAAGGACTGAACAAAGGTCCACAATAGAATACGGATGGTGTAGCCTTGCCTTAGCAGTTTAATCAGACGGGCTGCTCGGAACAGCTTCAAGAAACTCATGTTGATCGTATCGACAAACTGGCGGAGAGACACAAGACGAGAGAAGTTGAATACTGTGACACCTACACATCTCGTAGAAACTAAAAGGAGAAGTATATTCTTTTACCGACTCTGCAAAAACATGATTTCACAGTGGAAATCACAGCGATTTTCTGAATCAGAGCTTGTTTTTTTTTTACCTGCAGGTCTACCACAATCTCAGTGATGCTGCCCAAAACAGTGATGAAGTCAAAAATGTTCCATGTGTCTCGAAAGTAGTTCTGTTGAAACAGGAAAGCTGTTCTGAGTCATTTCCAAACAGTTCTCGAATTCACTCTAAGGCTTTGTGTGTTTTTGTCTCCTCTCACCAGAAAGCCGAAGGCCAAGATCTTAAGGATGCACTCAACAGAGAAGAGAACAGTGAAAGCCGTGTTCAGATGCTTCAGTACAGCCTCATATGCCGGCGGGGCAGAGTAATACTGAAAACACAAAAGTGGCAGATGTAAGTGTAAAGTGATCTTTATTATAAGTAAGCTAAAGAAGTGGATCGTTTTCTAGCCTATTCACTGTGCATCAACCTCCTCTCTGACATGTGTGAACATTAGCCCTGCACTCTGTAGATCCACAGGTTGATGGAAGATTCCTCCAGACCCATAAATAGTGCCTCTGTCTCTGCACCTCTCGTCTGTTGCACTATAAAAGGAGCCATTCCTCTAGGGGCGGCGGCCACAGTTAATGAGGTCATGCTAAATAGCAGTGCACGGACATTATAGATCAATATTTAATACAGGCTGAGTCACTGAGCGCCTGTCTGTCTGAACAACCAGTACAGCCCCAGAAGAGGCCAGATCAGAAAATAAATACTGGTAAAACATCAGCAGATCCAAATGCAAACATCACAGCGCGTTCAGGCGGTGCTGAGAGACGAGCACATCCTTTATTTTACTGCAGAGTGACGCACCTTGGCTTATTTTAAAACCAAAGTGTTAACAGTCACACTTTCATCACAGAATATGTTGCTGAGAAGTGATGCAAGGTGTGTTTTCCTATTAACAAATGGATGTGTGGAAAATAACACACCAGACTAAGTAGTCACTGCAGAGAAAGGAAAGACATGCAATGCAGATAATAGCCCTTCTGCTTTCATTTATCACTAATCTAATGTTCTGCTCTCATTAAAAAATGCAAAATTTAATAAGTTCTCTGATTTCTTTCCTGTCGTTTCCTCCTTTTCCTCACCTTCATCATCAGCACGATGGTGTTGAGTGCAATCATGGCCAGGACGGTGTACTCGAATGAAGGCGACACAACAAAATGCCACAAACGGTACTGGAACGTGTGCCGATTCTGCGGCATGTATCGGGTCAGGGGCTTGGCGCTGATGGCAAAGTCTATGCATGCTCTCTGAAATACAGAGAGAACAGAGGGAAGGATGATAGTTAAAACACAGCAGAAAGCAGAAAAAATTCAACTGTGCCATAAAATAAATGTAAGGTCAAAGCACGGAAATTCTGATTAAATAAAAGGAAAAGACTTGCTGATTCTGTACTGTATTTATGATTGATGGGGCATTTCCATGTCCAATCTCTAACATTATTGACTTCCAAGAAGAGCTGCGAGCAGCATCCTAACAAGCATATTAAATTTCACCACTAGATTGTACCAATACTGATTCCTGCATGTCTTCACCTCATTCTTCTCCAGGCTGCACTCCTCCATCATCTTATCTCCCTGCTCCTGGAAGGTGATGATGATGAGAGCCACAAAAATGTTGACGAAAAAGAACGGAAAGACGACAAAATAGATGACGTAGAAGATCGACATCTCCATCCTGTTGCCGTGGCTCGGACCTCTGTCCTCTTCTGTCACATCCACAGAGTGCTGCAGAACCCTGGGAAAGCAGCGATGCAATGCTAAACCAATACTGATATAGAAGGTAATAAAACCATGACCAACAAGAACAAAACAGTTTATATCAGCCTACATATCGGTCCCCCAAAACCTAAGACGGTGTGTGCAGGGAATTTTGAAGAAGCTCCAGCAGCGCCTGTAGTGTAAAGAATGACACATTTCATCATCGGTGATGCCCCTGATGACAGGCTACAAACCAAAATGCTGCTCAAGCAATAAAGTTGTTCTTTATACTAGAAGCACTGCTGGAGCTTTAGCCTTCTTCTCCGTGCATATTGGAATTAGGTGAGGTACCAGAAAGCTCTATTCTGTGCAGGAAATGTTCTATTTCTGAACTGTTACACTTTGAGAACATTATAAGATTATGTGTTATAGCAGCTTTTTCTCCTGAAATAATTTTTAAAAATTTGTTCACCAGGATGGAGAGCAAATACCAATTTCCCAAGTGGCTGAGGAAAATGTTTTCTGAAGGCTTATTTCCTTGCAACTGACAGTAAATGAGGGCTGGGACATTTCAAACCCACGTAGCCTTGTTGTAAGATTAAGAAATGGCACTATATTTCTTGATTAATCACATCTAGTAAACTTCCTTTATGAAAGGTCATATTGGAACATTACCAGAGGACAAGACAGACGTTAAAATGTTATAAATGCACATTAAATTAAACAAGGCTCCTATGAAAGCTGAATTTGGCTATCCGGCACGAAAATTTATATCTAAACTTAACTCACTGAGGCCATCCCTCTCCCGTGGAAACCGTGAAGAGAGTAAGGAGTGCCCAGATGACGTTGTCGTAGTGAAACTCGTGCCTCTTCCACTCTCTTCTCTTCACCTCTTTCTTATCTTTCCCGTAGTCAATATAGTAACCCCTGAAGGAAAATACAACCAAACACAACCAAATAGATGAACTCATCTATTTCCATCATGATCATGTTTTTTTTTTTTGTGATTGTTGTCATTGTCGTCACTGGTCTTGGTTTCCCTTCTCTCCTACTTCTAAGGGGTGTCACCTCCCACCCTCAGCCTCAACTTCAAACACACCCAACTCTCCTTTTCACAAAAACACACAGACGATCATACAATCACGCTTACATATTTAGGTTTATTAACCCCATTCCCTTCAAATATTTTCAAGTTATAATTAAATATATAAAATTTAGAGCTATAAAAGAGCATTTACTGGCAGTCTTTCTCTGTGTCCTTCGAACTATCGGTACAGTAGAAAAACTTCCCCTTGAAGAGCTGAACAGCGATGACGGCGAAGATGAACATAAAAAGCTTGTAGACGATTAAGATGTTGAAGACGTTCTTTAGAGATGTCACTACGCAGTCAAACACCGCCTGGAAGAAATGAACGCATGTAGAAAGAAAATATAGTGTGAGATTAAGAACCTTACATATATATGTATTCAGATACTGATCAACCATGGCCAGACCCAGCTTCTTTATATTTTGCTTCCAGGAAGCCAGACCACCTTGCTATTTTTAAAGTGGTCTTGAGCAATACTTCTCTGGGCTTTGTGAAGGTATCAACAGCAGATTTGGAGATCCAATCTCTTACAACAGGTCTCCATGCTTCAGTGCTCACAGTTTGCCAGCTCATGGTTTATTACCTTGTCTGTCTGCTCATTTTGTTTCTGTTCTCTCTGGTTTGCAACAAAGAACAGCCACTCATATGTAACCTGTTGTAGTACAAAGCTAATGCAAGCATCAAATTTCTCTGTATTATTGTAGGGGTTTTAGCCTTACAATGTTGTTGTGATTAAGTAAAACTGAACTGAATTGACTGGAATACATAACAGGAAACAGAGGAGGGAAACTCGAAACCTGAAGGCCTAACATGCAAGCTCATGCTTGAAGTCTCCTCTGACATATAGTTGTATATGACTGTCAAAATTTATTTATTTTTTTACCAAATTTGAATTCTGTGTTTTAAATTTTAATTGGAAGAGAATTATGGGAAATTGATTTCTCTTTGGTATAACTTCAAACTCTTTAAATCTTTTTTGTTTTACTGAACTGCCTCATAAAAACAAAACCAAAAACAGACAAAAGTGTTTCGCACCTTCAGTTTAGGAAGCCTCTTGATGGTCTTCAGTGGTCTGAGGACACGCAACACCCTCAGAGATTTGATGGTTTTAATATCCCGCCCTTTGTTATTTCTGTACAGAAACACACATCGTGAACATCCGTTAATGTCTCATTTTTGCCTCTTCTTATTTACAGAACTGCATTTTTTTTTTTTTTTTTACCTTTAACCCACTCTCACTACATGCATAGCATATTTGACTAATTTGACATTCTGCAGAAATTTTAAATTACCACATTTAAAGTTAGTATTTTTCAAAAGAGAGGACTTTTCTTAGTCTTTTACCCCATCACATTGCTGCTGGTCAATCCCACAGAGGCATCATCCACAGACAGTTAAAGCAGGAGAGAGGGACATTTATAACAACAGTTACAAACCCATAAAGGAAATGGAACAGACAGTGATGTAAAAGATAACTTACAGTAGATTTAGAGACACTTCTGTGTTAAGACATATGATTAGCTCATGAGAGTAATAAAAATAAATCATGTGACTGACGTGAGGGCGAAGGCCACCAGCGCTCCCACCACTACGACAAAGTCGAGCATGTTCCACAGGTCTCTGAAGTAGGAGCCATCATGGAGGATTAGACCCTGATCAATCATCTGAAGACGACACAGAGTAAGTTAGAGATAATAATGAGTCAGTGAATCAGCGATGAAAGAATACAGCCCTTCAACTTGCTGCAATAAATTATTGTTTGTTACTTCAAGGCTAAAACACAGCAGAGGTTCCTGATTCTAGCATAAATTACCGGTTACTTCAACTTCTTTGGTAGTCAGATATGTTTTCTTGAGAAACTGTTTTTCTGTGAAAACAGTTTGTTTTGTGATCTGTTACTGGACTCATCTGGCTAAACCACAAGATGTCTTTAAATTCAAATCCATTCGGTCAAAACAGGCACATTTACACGATTCAGCACCATTTCTTTTGACATTTTTACATAGTAACTCACCTTTATTATCATTTCAAATGTGAAGACTCCAGTGAACACATAGTCAAAATAGCGCAGAACCTGTAGAGTCACAGTCAGAGACGCTTTAGAAAGATCAGAGATCTCGCACAAAGGGCACAGAAAACAACAAGTTTTTCAAAAAGCGAAAATTATTTCCCTTTTTTTTTCTTTCATATGCTTCCACTTAGCCGCTTAGCAGGAAAAAGTCCCCTCAAATTACGTTAATACAGCACAGGATTAGCCTCACTCCTCCAGTGAATAACCAGGCTCAGTGTGTTTCAGACCTCATTTGCCACACTCATCAGATATAATTGCCCCCCCATCAAGCGGCCTTTTGCAAAACAGTTTAAGGATTTTTTTCTCTTCTGTTCTTAATGATATTTAATCTGCTTACCTGAGGGGAGCAGAGAAACCCGCAGTGCTGATAAAGCGTGATTGAACTCATATCTCAGGATGAGAGTGATTAAAAAAGCAGAAAGACTGTATCCTCTACTGAGAAATTCATGTAACACCTGCCTCAGACAAGTGATTCGTACATTAGTGTGAACACACACCTTATTCCAGTGCGACGAGGTGGCAACAGGGTCCTCAGCAGCCAGTGCTATACTACTAGCAGCAATGACCAGAAGGATGGACATCTCAAAGTACCTGAGGTTCACCACATAATGACACGCTCGACGCACACTGGAGAGAGCAGAGTGAGGCACATGTGAGGCACAGATTGGTACCCTATTTACCAAGAAGAAGACTATAAGTTTAGCCACAATTTATACACTTATATGCAAGGATTACAAATTCATATGTATGCAGAACACATGAAAATGGAGTATTTAAAAAAAAACAACAACATTTTGTTTTCTTATTTGTTCATTTGAAACAAATATATCAAACAAATATTCCATTTGGTTGCAAGTTCTCCTTATGCCACCAAGCTGCACTGTTTCAGACTGAAAACTACCAGCAACTAAATAAAAGATAAATTAAGAGGATTTAGAGATTTTGCTCATTTTTATAGGGGAGTTATGAAAAATCCTGGAAACATTTCTATTGAGTGTAAATATGTGCCAGATCATATCAGAATTTCCTACAAGAGTGAGAGCTGCAACTTCTTATTTCAATTTGCAAATTGTAGTTGTGCACTGATGCTGCTGTCTGCGACATCTCACATTTAACAAAACTTTGCTATGAAAGGAGTCTCTGAATGTTACTGACTGTCATTTTCTTCATCATTTACAAGTTAGAAAAAGCAGAGCGTTGTTTGAGAAAGAATATTTACTTCTAACTGACAGCATTTTGTGTTGTTGCATTTTAAGATTATTTCATATTAAATATTGAAGTTTGTTTCCAGTTACCAGTGCCACTAACAGGAAACAAGTGGAAAATGGATTTAACCGTAAGCCTGAACCACAAAATAATTGACAAAAAATATTAATTTGCATATATGATTGTTAATTTGTATCACATTTGCTATATGAGGCACTTTTGCAATTTTTACCTTCAAATTTTATTTTTACATTTTTGCTTATTTTAAAATTTTGCTTATTTTGGTTTAGTTTTATTTAAAAATGAGAAAATGCCAGATGTATAAAACCATTGACACAGCCATATTAAACCACTTTTTTCTCTATTCAAATATTGGCTACTGGTTTACAAGGTACACTTGAATGCACTGTTAATTTTACAAAGCATTGTGAGAGTTTGTGAGAGCCCTGGCTGGTTGAAATCCAATGGGCTCAAGCCCAGATAATCCAGGCATTAAGGCATTACTTACTGGGCGGTTGTCTGGCAACTAGAGGAGACTCTGAAACACGAGAGTGCAATTGACCTTCTAATCAAACTCTCTCATCTCTCTCTGCAAATCCTACTGCTGCTGCTTTACTACTACTGCACTATTATTCCCTTATCACACCAACATTATAAAATAGTCCATGTAAGAGATGGCAACTTACGGGTTGTCAGGTTTGAAGATGAACATACTGTCTGGGATCACAGAGTTGGCTGGCTTTGTCTCTTCTGACTCCTCCTTCTCTGACTTACACTGTTCAGGGTCCTTACTGTTGACTGCAGGAGGTCAGGAGAGGGAGATTATGTTTTTATCGTAGTCTGCCTACTAGGATAGCATTAGCCTCAGAAAGCCAACCTAAAAACTGAAAGCTCAGTTTTCTGTGGGGATTTTTAACCAGAAAAATACAGCTAGAGGTGATGAAGTCTAGCAGCGGTAAGCTGTGAACTGTGAGGTCTGGCTTAGGTGATGACATGACTCACTGTTTCCTAGAATGCTTTCTCTCTAGAGGCTACAATGTAAATTAAGTGTAGTAGATATGAGATCATGCACATCTCTATAACTGCATTCTTACTCAGAAAGAAAATGTTCAACAGCAAAATTACTAGGACATTTAAAAAATGCTTTTTTTGAGTTTAAAAGTGATGCAGAGTTAATAGCTGCAGATCATCCGCCTGTGAGAATCGACACCAATCCCACGTAAGTGATCGCTGATGAGTTTTCAGACAAAGCTGCAAATATGAGCAGCCTCGTCACAAATCATTGGAGAACACAAGAAATTACGAAGTACCTGAAAATCACAAATCTACATTTGGTCCATTACCTTTGATTGTGGAGAGCTCGAGAGACGACTGCACATTGGGCACTTCAATGATCACACTGGAGCTTAGCTGAGAGTTATCTCGTTCCTGCTGCATCTCTTTTTCTTCTTTGTTGTCCTCTGGGACAGCAGTTGCAGATGGCTCTGAGGGCCGGGGAGGTTCTTCTTGCTTCTGGGGACACTGATCACCAGCGTGGCTCTGGTTATCTGTTGGAGCGCTGTCCCCTTCTGCACTCTTATCACTCAGTCTGGAGGTGCAGAGAGGAACACATTACTGGACAGATGCGATCAGCAGTTGTCCTGCTGTGACATGCTCCCAGCAGGATAGCTGCTGCTGGGTAGTGAAGCTATCAACTTCAAAGCTGGAGAAGAAATAAAAGTTTGAGTATAAAAGAATTAAGAAGAGATTAGAGTAGTACTCTTAGAGTAGTAGTAAGCTCAGTTACTGATCACACAAGAGAAAGTTACAATAGCACAATACAAACAAAGACTTAAAAGAAACACACTGAGAACAATTAAAACAGCAGTTTAAAGCCACTGTGAAATGTTGACCTCAGTCCTTTCAACGTCTCTGACGTGGCATGAAATGACCAAAAACCATGACAGATTCGATTGTCTCTTACATCTTGTTTGCCAGATCATTTGTCAGCTTTGCTGACATGAATGGAGAATAGGGAGATAATTTTATGTACAGGTGCCAATGACTGGTTGATGAAAGGACCTTAAGCTGTGGCATGCTAGTGCAAACAACTCCAAATCCACACACTTTTGTTATCCCTCGTCAATAAACAGCACAGATAGATTTATTTTTTGTCGAATGCAAGAAAACTAATATTAGAGTAAATTAGGTTTGAATTTCATTAAAATGAGCCACATGAGATTTAGCATCTAATTTTCAAAGGTGCATGAAAGACAAAAAAGCTCAATTAAAATGAAAAAATACAGATATTAATTTGTTATTGTGAGAGTGAATTATTAATATTGTCATTGTTGTATGTTTAAAACTATGTACCCTTAGGTTAACTGTAAGAACAAAGAAATTCCTTTGTCCTTTAACCTTCTGCCACATGGCTGGGGGGAGGTTAAGGTTGTAAATGACCAACTGTTCAACTGTTTCATGTAGGACTTCTGGCTTTCTTTGTAGATAAGAGAGATGTTTACTTCCTAACTTTATGGTACATCTGTGTTTATCTAGGGTTAAACCATATGTGCAAGAGTTGTATGGTCATTTAGGAAGTCACAGATCTTCATAGATCTACACACACACACACACACACACACACACACACACACACACACACACATTCC
>VOQK01000005.1:0-19932 GCA_015052645.1 Benitochromis conjunctus | reverse complement strand
TGACAGCGCACAGCAGAAATAATGGTCTTTACAGCAGTCGAGCAGCAGCCTGTTCTCAGATCTGCTCATTTTCATAACGCGGAAGAGAAAGAATTGGTTATCCTGGCTTATTTCATCACATCCCCTCCATCACCAGTCAGGTGCGACAGCATTTTAATTAACCTGAGTGACATCAAATGATCACATTTATCATGTAGACATTCACCATTCGCCCAGGGGCTGTTTGAGAGAGAGCAGAGGGGGTGCCTCTTTACTGTTGTATCTTAATGTGGGGGGGGGAAATAAGCTGATGTATACTTAGTATTTATTCTAATACATAAAACAAGCCTGTGGAGTATTTTGCCCGACCAGACTTCATGCTTGGTTTAGCTGATTACACTGGCACATACATATCATTAAGATGCGCATAATTATGATCACATGGTCCCCTTGGGATCATGTAATATTTACACAGGCTACTCACATGTGGCAATCTCACTCACAAAAATGCCGTGACCTGTGATATATTACACCGCAGCACATGCAACAGCTTCATCGATAGGATTATAGCTTATATTAAGCCCCAATCCACCCTGTATAATCCCTTCACTTCCAAGGCAGACACACGTGTTTATTTCATTAACCCTTTTCAGAATAATCAGAAAAAGCCTGAGCTGCATGTTCCCCGCGATATCTCACGCACATTCAAAGCGTCGCTCTCTGGCTCAGTGCCGGGTAAAACAGTAGCCGAGCAAGGCAACCACCTGGACCGAGAGAAGGCCACCCCATGTTAATTTAGTGCAGAGACCGGCCTGGCAGGCGCACTGTTGGGGAGATTGATGATGTTGCTGTGTTTAATTACTTTTATTTGTGTTTTTGGCACGAGGAAGAGTTTTTTCCCTCCCCCTTTCAGCTCATCAGAGAAAACCAATCACAATGACAAGAATTTACTGACCCGAGTTTCATCTTGTCTCCATCTTTTAACTACTTTTCATCTGAGAGTTAAGAAATGGAAAAGTCCTTGGAGGATGCAGTCGAGCCAGAACGACAGCTCCAGTGACCTTCTGATGCAGACAGGGGGCGCAGTTTTTAGGGGTGGGAATTAATAAGAACTTAGCGATTCCGATTCCATTATCGATATCACTTATTGATTGGCACTGGGTTCTCATTGGCTCTGCTTTGACAGTCACAATCATGCAAATGCATGCTGCTGCTGTGATCAGCGTTGGAGTCATTACTCCAAAAAAGTCATTATTACACACACAGAACACTTTCCTTAAAAGTAATGCAGTACGTTACTTAATTACTCCTGGAAAAAAAGTAATTTGTTATACTACTCGTTACATTACTTTCATGTTACTCTGTAAAATATCTGAGACACTGTCTCATAATCACCATTTAACAATATAAACCTGAGGCTGCAGCCACACACAGCAACACAAATCCCTAATGAGGACACACATCTCTAACATCTTTCTCTTAGAGCATACAAAGCTGACCACACAAAGAAAAGATGAAAACCAGCACAGAAGAAGTGATCGCCATGGTGATTCTGCTTTAGAAACATGAACAGGTAGAAAGGGAGGCAGCAGCCTGACTGCTCATCTGCTTGTTACCTGCTGAAGTTCAGCGTCCGGCTGCCGGGGTCGGCATTCGCTCAGCTTTCACTCTGGGTTCTTGGCTAGCTTAGCGTTAGCATGCTGGCTTGTCTTCTGTTCGCAGCATAATTCGGTTGTTTCTGTCCTGGATGCAGTTTTCCACATTACCATTTATCTCGTCCTTTTGGGCAATAAAAATAAGATAAATGTAAAAATCCACAAACTAGACTGCGTCACTGCTTTCCTCCCCTGACAGCTGAGCTGAAATCAGCTGCCGATAAGCGGGATCATAGGCAGGCAGACTAACAATTCCAAGGACTGGGACAACTGGGAACCACTTTTCTACAAGAACCACTTCTCAGTTCCCATCCCTACTTGTGACACTGATGTGCTATGCTTCTAAATTTGCCTCACTTACACAACTATTTTCATCTTGTGTTGCTGAAAGTGGTCAAAGTTGTGAATGGGTTGACTGGGCGTATTTTTAGAGCTTGTCAAAGTGCTTATTATTTCTTTTACTTTTGCCTCTGCTTGTATTTGCTAAGCAGCACATCCTGTCTTTACTCGCACTGACACACATCTGCACAGTCGAGCACCTGAATAATGACGGTTTCACTCCAGGATTTGAAATGAGGGTAACAACGGTGGCAGAAAGTAGAATGAGTTTTTTTTTCTGCTGTGATCTCAAAGGGGAAGCCCACGAGCTGTATAAAGTCTTTAATGGTGCCACGGTGAACTGTGCAAAATATACAGTGCCAGAAGTGTGTCACTATCATCTCTTACGTCTGCAGACTTCTAATTTAATTAAGAGGAGTTTAAAAGAAGTGAGCTCATCAGACATCTGAGTTTCACCTGTTTCACATCAGTTTCCTGTCAAAGTCCTTGTGGTTGAGTTGCATTGTGGGTAAATGTCAGGTTTTGACAACGGAGGCGCTTGTGTGAAATGACAAAGATGGTATCTCTCATCCTCCTTCTGAACTGTGTCTTACAAGTACTAACTCTTCTCCGTGCAGTGCCTGTGCCAGTTTGATACTGGTTCCCAATATTTCTAACGCTAAAAACCCCAACCCTGGCACCAGTGCCAAAAATAGAAGTATTTTGTAGATAAGATAAGAAGCAGGATAAGAAGGGCTATTGCAGTTAATTCACCAGTGCTTGGCAGAGATTTTTTCTGCGCGTCAGCTTTGATGTTGATGATGAAGCCTCGAGCGGGGCGTTTATCAAACTTCGTGTTTTAAAACTGGATGTTACAAGAAAGGGAGAGGTGCGGGTCTGACTGTGAAAGTGTGTGTTTTACGGGCAGCAGTGCACTCCCTCTTTCTTCTTCTTTTGGACTTTTAGAATGTATTCAATATAACCTAAAAGGAACTAATGAGACTGTAAACCTATTAGGACAGTGTTTACAGTCTTCTCGCCGGTGGCCATTATTAAAAAGAACGCGAGTTTCAGGTGCTGTCGCCTTGGCTTCATTTTTCAGACCTAGAATTTGTCCTTTTATATTTTTATGCTTCTCACTCTGACAGTAACAGTTTAAATGGCCAGCAGGAAGTGACTCCTCTAGACTGCACACATAAGTCTGCTTCTAACCTCCCTCATCTTCCTTGATCCACCCTTAATAC
The DNA here is from genome assembly GCA_015052645.1 of Benitochromis conjunctus. Lineage (NCBI taxonomy): Eukaryota > Metazoa > Chordata > Actinopteri > Cichliformes > Cichlidae > Benitochromis > Benitochromis conjunctus. The sequence continues at coordinate 16,736 of VOQK01000005.1, read as the reverse complement.
TTTCCTGATGAGTCCCCGTTGTATTCTTCAATCATTTTGTGTAACTTATCATCCCAATTAGTGTCCAGAAAGACATTCAGAAAGTGAAGTACGTAATAATACCCATGCATTCACTTCTTTCCCAGCTAGATCTATACTGCATGATGTTATGCTGCTCTCTCTCTCTCCCTCAATTGTCACTAAAGGAAAAAAAAAACCTAAATGTATAAAAACGACCTCTCTGATCTCTAACTTGCAAATAGATGCATGCTGTTGGGTAGTTTTTCGGACGTGTCCCTACTAACTATACTTACAAACTGAGTGCAACTTCAGGATATGTCTCTGATGTTTAAAACGCACTGTTATTAAAACCTCAGTTATTTGTATTCTTCTTAAATTCAGATATTTTACTTGTGAACTTGTGATCATGTTTTTCTCTTTTTCTCAGCTTCAACCATCCCTGACTGTTTGGCTTTTAACGTCAAAATGACAGAGCCTAAAAAACACGAGGGTGAACCAGGTGATTTCTATGGATACAAGGTGCTACAGTACAGGTCTGGTGATGGTAACAAAAGGTACGTTTGCTGAAATTAAAATGAATACGTGAGATGTTTCCAGTTTAACATTGGTAAGGTGCTCCTGTGAAGGGCTGTGGTTTTGACTCGAGATGTTGAATAATGCTGCATCCTGTGACTAATATAATGCTCTGCTTACAACAGCAAATGCATCTTTTACTTAAAACTCTGCTGCTGCATTTCAAATCCAAATGTTCAGAATAATTAAAGAAATGAAAAGTTTCTTATAAATATTTCAGCTTCTGGGACATTTCTGTGTTTTATTTAGAATAGCAAAGCTGTGACACAAAGAGCAGCTGGTTATTTACTATGGCTGTGGCATCACTGGTAGAAGTGTTCAGAGTGATGCTCTGCTTGTTGAATCTTTCAGGTGAATTTCAGTCATGCCGATGCTCTTTCAAAGTGTGTATTCACTCACCAGCAGCTTCATGCAAGACAAGATTATTGACAAATTATTGCATTTAAAAATCAGCAGCTGCAGCGTTAAATCTGAATGCTTGCAGCTGCTTTCATTTTACTGAAAGACAGTCTTGTTAACTGAAAATGTTTGAGTTGGCTTAAGGAGCACAACTATACACATAGTTAGGGTTAGGGTGCCATCAAAATATTAAAGTTCATGGCTTTAACTAAAAATCTAAGCTGGGGTGTCACACTCATTTAATTCATGGGACACGTATAACCCAGAAGTGGTCTGGAAAAGTAAATGCACAAGACAGCTACAACATTTTATTCTATTATTCAAACAAGACTTTGAACTTTTCCAGTTTTAACTTGTGCGTTGTTATGATTTTTTTTAAAAGTTACATTTTTATGCTTCGTGAAGTCAGAGGCCCCGTTGTGACCCTTGGGCTCCATGTTTCTCACCCCTCTGTGATCTTACAGTGACACTGTGGTAGCTTGAGTGTCTGAATATATTAATTAATTAGTGTTATCATTTTCCACAGGATAGTCATCACTGCACCTCTCAGGGTAAATGGATCTGGAGGAATTTATGAACCTGACCAAGACAAGTGGTTCAGCCCTACTGGTATCAACAGAATATTACACAATTTACAACTGCGTTAACATATAGAAATACATTACTGTACAAATCTGTGTATTTTATAGTAAAATGTTAAAAAAACATTTTGTTGCAGAGGACCTGCAGACAAACACAACAGCAGTCAAACATCTTGGCTTGTCGATCGCTGCAGACTCCTCCGGATCCCGATTCACTGTAAATAAATCACTCTCTCGCCTCCTCGCTTTAAGCAAAACAAATTAACATGCAGAGATTTATTTTTCTCTTTATGCTCTGATTTAGGTTTGCAGTCCAAGTTTGGTGCATGAATGCAATGAGAACTCCTATCTGAACAGTATTTGTTATGAGCTGTCTGATCAACTCCAGAAAATCTCCTTTTTCAAACCCGCATATCAAGGTAAAGGGTTCCTCCATGTTCATGTCATGATTCAGTTATTTTATTTTTGATTTAATTGTATGATATTTGGATACAGACTTTTCTTAATTTGATTATTTTCCCAGAATGCACCAAAAAGACAGTGGATCTCGTCTTTCTGTTCGATGGATCATTGAGTATGACTCAAGACGAATTCAACAAAAATAAAGATTTTATTGTGGAGATAATGGACAGCTTGAAGAACACATCGATCAAGGTCACTGGCATTTACAGCATTTATTTGTGAAGATATACTTACTGTTTAGTATGATATCTAAATAATTTATGTTGGTTTTCCAGTATGCAGCAGTGCAGTTCTCCAGAACATTCCAGAAAGTGTTTGACTTCAACGACTATGAAGCTGGACGTGCTCTCGATAAACTTAAGAATGAAAAGCATTTAAAAAGTCTCACCAACACGCACGGAGCCCTCGAATTTGTTTTGTAAGTTCAGTTATAATAAAAGACGAAAGGCTCAACACAACTGTGATGTTATGCGCATCTGAAGTTTGTTGATTTAGTGTTAATGTATTCATGTTCACAGCTGTTACAAAAGCTGTTTTTACTTTTGTTTCAGGGCTGAAATCTTTGAAAATCCCACTGCAGGCGCCTCTCCTGATGCAACTAAAGTTCTGATTCTAATCACAGACGGAGATCCCACTGACACAGACAGAAAAGGGATCATTAAAAAATACGATGACAAAAATATAATTCGTCTTGTTATTGGGGTAAAGTGATGTATCATGCCTCCTTTGTTGTCACATGTGGTTTCTTCTTTTTAATGGCTCCTTTTAATATACTTAGTTTTACTGTTGTGGGTCTGAACAAGTAAGTTGTGAGTCTAATGTGTAGAACTGATGTTTTTCTTATGCTGATGTCAGATTTGGAGTTACTTCATGCTTTGAATGTGTATTCTGGTTTCAGATCAAGGAGGCAAAGCTGGATAAATTTAGGGCTATCGCTTCAGAACCGAAAAACAAAAATGCCTTCAAAATTGAGGATTATAATGGACTCACGGGAGTACTGGCAAACTTTCAGAAAAAGATCTTTGTTATGGAAGGTGGCGTCTAATTTCTTTATCCAAATCAAGAATTCATGTTATCTTGCACATGTGCAGCTGTAACGTGTACTCCCTGATGATCCATATTTAGGCTCCAAAGTTGCTCGGGCAGGAGACATGGGTGACGAAATGTCTCAGAGTGGATTCAGCGCTGTTTTCAACAAGGTGAGCAATATCAAAAGGGCAAAATCTATCTGAGCACCTTAAAGAATCATCAGAAGATCATAGTAAAGGCTTAGAAACCACACATGAACTGAAGCCGAATTTCTGAAGGGCTTTATCCACGCTAAATTTAGCACCTCAGCATCCTTACAACTTAATTTCTGCTGCTGAATAAGTGAAAAAATGAGTCCAGCTGCAGCAGGTCCGATGGCACAGTTGATCTTCCGCCTCCTTTTCTAACCATAGCTGGGACTTCTGTCCTCCTTACACCTGCACATTCCTGTTTATAGGATACACTGATTCTGGGTTCAGTGGGATCAAACAGCTGGCGTGGTTCTCTCCAAGAACGTAAAGATAAAATGGAAACACAAATCGAGGATCAAGAAATGGAGATGGACTCCTACATGGGTAAACTTTCTTTACATATTATCTGATCTTTCTTTCTTTAAAATAAGATTTCGTTATTTGGCTCAACACCTAAACAAATGAACTCTGGACGTCTCCAGTCTAAATGGTTTTAAATATCTTTTAAATACAACAAATACACACATTGGGTTTTCAAATAAAAACATGTTGTGTGTTATATTTGACTCTTGCAGGATATTCTGTCTCTGTTGGAGAGAGGAGTGGTGTTTCTTTGTATTTCACGGGTGCACCCCGGTTTGAGCACACAGGACGGGTCGTACTTTTCAAAAACAACACCATGAACTGGATCACAGCACAGAGAATAACTGGAGACCAGGTCGGCAAATCTGTACTTTAAATCAAGCAGTACAAGTGTATAAATGCATGGAAGAAATATTAAGTGAACCAGCAATCTGAGTCTAAAAACAATGATTGCATTCAATGTTTGCAACTTTCTAGACTTGTGCAGAGGCAAATAAACTCTGTGGCTAGACAGAGGAAACCAAAGAACTTCCTTACACTGGCACCTTGCTTGTTGGTTGGCTACTTGGTTGAAGCACAGTGTACAGATCTATAGTTATTTTCCAGGCACGTGTAGGATTATGAAAATGATCGTTTTCTTTACATGATTCTTTTATTTTTTGTAATCTTATTATCTGTGCAGTAATATTGTGTTTTCTGTACATGAAGCATTTTCCCTGCATTGATGACTATTGATTCACATGTTTTTGATATCCTTAAATGATATAAATCTACAACTAAATTAAAACCGAACTAATGATATAACTAACTTGTCAGATCGGTTCCTACTTCGGCGCCGAGCTGTGTTCGGTAGATATTAACTCAGACGGTGACACTGATTTCCTGCTGGTGGGAGCGCCAACGTTTTACCAGCCTCAGGAGAAGAAAGAAGGCCAGATCTACATCTACAGTGTGACTGACGAGGTGAGCCACGACTTTGTGTGAGATTACAGCGTGACACTCAGTGCTTTTATGACCTAGATCAATGGACTAATCTCCTCTTTTCTCATAGCTGCAACTGAAAAGTGAAATGAATGTGACGGGACCATCCATGGGTAGATTTGGCACCACCATATCCAGCCTTGCAGACCTGAATGGAGATGGACTCCGAGACGTTGCTGTTGGAGCTCCACTTGAGGATGATAACAGCGGTGCTGTGTATATCTACCTTGGAGACAGACAGAGAGGGATACGCAGCACTTTTAGCCAGGTGAGAGACGGACATGGAAACCATAGTAACCATGAAAAGCAATGGAGTTGGAACAAGTGAAATATTTTTCAATAATTTAAAATTTTATTTTTTGAAAACATTTATCTGTCTCAGTCTTAACACCTAAGTTACTTTCAGCAACAGCATCGTGGGAACTTATACAACTTATGTATGTATAGATGGACATAGATGGACATAGATGGACATAGATGGACATAGATGGACATAGATGGACATAGCCACTGTGACATCACTATAAAATTAGCTGAGAAAAGTCAAAATATCCATGTAACATGACTAACTTTAAAGTTTTCTCACTCTTTGACTTTACTAAAATTGACATATTTAGCTGACTTTTCTTGTTCTTATTTCTCTGAGCTTAACAATAAATTTTAAACAAAAAAAGAAAAAAGTCTTGTTGAGTAATAAAACCTTTGCCATTACAACTTTTGACTGCTTACTTATTTCCTGCAGTAAATGTATCTCAATGTTTGGCTTTTTTGCTGCAAGATCGGATAAATGGGAGCATTGCACAAAGAAAGGTGTCTGGTGTTTAAAAAACAAAACAAAAAATGAGGGCCACATCAAAAATGTTCTTGCTAACCTGACAGGACTGCTGTAATTAGGTGAAGAAAAATATTCAAGTGGCCGGAGGTAAACCTCAGTGAGATCAACAATAGTCAAAAGTTGCTATTAAGCTATAGAATCAACTTATTTGTGAAGCACATTTAAAAAAAACTACAGATGACCAAAGTGCGTTACAGGTTCAGCCAGTGAAAACAACGAGTGGCAATAGAAGTAATAGAGTACACTAAAATAAGATAAAGTACAATAAAACAGGAAAACAGGGCGTAACTCGAGCTGAAAGCCAGGGAAAAGGTGAGTTTTGTTTTGTCACCATCTTCGTGCTGTTGAGTCAACTGAGATTAAAATCTTTTAAGGCCATGAAATCCAATGATTTCAGGTAACAAGAAGCACTCGAAGAGCACAAATCTCCAGCACGTCTCTGGGCAGTGTTTACTTTCAATGGAATAGTATTTTACTTTGTATAATTTAATACACTTTATACACATTATTTTTTATTACTTTAATTGTTTCGCTCCATGTGAACATAGTACATGTCTAACAATCATTTCATTGATTACTAACTAGCTAACTAGGCAGCTCATTCTCTTTCTCTGGACAAGACTTTCTTTAAAGACCAATCCTAATGATACTAACTAACATGCTAATCAGCTAACCAGGTGACAAAATCCTGAAAATACGGGCCAAGTGCTTCAATTAACCTTCACATAAAACATCAGAATAGGAAACAGAAACATGAGCTCATAGATTTTGACTTTGGAATGGTTGCTGATATTTCTGAAACTGTTGATCTGCAGAGTTTTAGTGTTTTTACACGAAGAGTAGCGTTTCTTTTAAGACCGTTGTTAAATATTAATGTAAATACACCATTTGTCTCTACCGTACTGTAATGTGTGCCTTCAAATATATGTAAAGACACGTTTTCAGTATTGAAATCTCTTGTTTCAGAGAATCACAGGAGAGAAAATAACACCTGGGATAAGATTCTTTGGACAGGCCATCGATGGAGGCATTGGCATCAAAGAGGACGGCCTCCCAGATATTGTGATCGGATCACAGGGCGCTGCTGTTGTCTTAAGGTAGGGTTAGTGTGGCTAGTGTTAGGGTTAAATTTGACTGTTAGTCAGCTCCCTTTGCACAACTCTTGTGCTTTGAGTTTTAATTTGGGGGAAAAGCACAAAGTTAAAGGTGTTGTAAATTGCTCCATAATTTGTAGATGCAGATTTTTGCAGATTGGTGAACTTCTGCCCATCTTTACTTGTGAGAAACTTGGCCATTCAGAGATGCTTCTCTTTTACTGACTGGTTCCAAATTAACCTCATGAGTTGCATAATGTTCCTCCACCTGTTTCCTTTAGTCCCACTTACTTTTCCAGCCTAAAATGAGCTACATTTTTTCTAATATGGTCAACTTTCTCGTTTTAAACATGTGATACGTTTTCTGTGTTCTACTGCGAATAAAATATAGATTTATGGGATTTTACAAATTGATACATTCTGTTGTTACATTTTGTCCTGATATATAAAACCTTAGTGTTGAAAGAGGGCATCATTTCTACTTTCATATTACTGTTCGTAAATGTCTTTCAGCTCCAAGCCCGTCTTTAATGTGGTGGCTCAGCTATCTTTCCACCCTAAGGAGATAAGCACTGAGAAACTTCACTGTCCGGGTTCAGATGAAAATTTACCTATGGTTACCTTAACAGCCTGTTTTGAAATGGTAGAAGCAACGAAGAGCAAACAAGGTAGGTACCTGATCCAGTTAACCATGTAACAGCTGCTGACTACATCCTGTGAATGCGTTATTTCAATCCTGCTGTGTGGGTTTACAGGGAATGTGACCTCTGGACTGAACATCACATACAAGCTCGCAGTGGACCCAATGAGACAAAAACATCGAGGTTCCTTCAGTCAAACTGACATGAAAACCAGAAGTCTTACCTCTACCTATAAGCTGAAAGATAAAATGACATGCTTAAACTTCTCCATCTACATGCCCGTATGAAGCTAAATTCATAATATTTGCACATATTCTTAATCTGATCGAAAGCACCTATTGCCTATGCTGACCTTTGACATTCTTTCATAAAGAAACAGCAGTAGTGCTAACCTTAATTTTTGTGTTTATTGCTCCTGTCTTGTTGTTTTTGCTTTACAGAAATGTGTGAAGGACACATTGTCACCCATCGGCATCAAATTAAACTTTTCTCAAACTGACAGTGAGACTGCTGACATCACCCTGAACGTGGACAGCAAAAAGCAGTCTGCTGTTGAGGTACAATCTACACACAACATCAATATTGACAAAGCAGCATCTACAATGTTTACCACATTCACCACCTCAGTTTAGCGTGTTTGTTAGGACGGAAACTGTTTTTTCCTGGCCTCAAATAAACAGATATTTTATTTTTTCACAGGTTCCTTTTGAAAAACAGTGTAGAAAAAATGACACTTGTGTCGCCGAACTGTATGTCGATTTCGGTTTCATGTACGTATATCTGACAAACACGCCTCAGAAATGATACGATTAACATCATATGTTAATATTAGGTGTTATTTGTCTCTCTCAGGACTCCGGTTTTATTGGTGACAGAAGATAACTACTTCAACGTGTCTATAAAATTGGCCAATCGTGGTGATGACTCATACAACACCAGCCTTATAATGTTCTATCCCCCAGGCCTCTCCTTCTCTAGGATGACTCTTATAGAGGTAACTCAGATATTAAACTGTAAAATTATGTCTCAAAATGGATTAACACTCATCGCATAAAAGACCTTGCAGGTGACGAGAAGAAGTCTAATTTCAATTCTGGATTTAGCAGAGAGCCAGTGTGGGAGAAATATGCTCTGTCCCTATCAGTACTCTCACTGCAGTATTTTGGATCAACTCAAGGCTTTTCAGGACGTTTATAGGACAACCAGATTATACACAAGAGTTTACAGGTTGTAGGGAGCACTACTTTATGTGCATTTGTCTGCAGTGTTGCGCAAAATCTGATAAGTTGCCTCAACTTCCTTCCTGTGATCGTCCAGTAATGCATTTCCTCTTCTTTCTGCTTATGTCTTAAAATCCTAAAACACACAATCTTAACGAGTGTTTTTGCTTGGAAAGGGGAAATTAAATGAAAGGGTTTTTTTCTGATTCTGAAACAATGTTACTCATATCTGTTGGGTCTAAACACAAATGGGTGAAAACCATAAGAATAAAATAATACTTTGGTGGAAAACTGAAAATTATCAGCTTTTTTTTTTTTAAATGAACAAAGCAGATACTGTTGCTGGAGCCACTTAATGCATAAATCTGTACAAACTCTTTTGAAGAGGAGCAGTTGTTCCCTTGATTAATGATGCACGTTCGACTCGGTGAAGTGAGCTCTGATGCTCGTATAGTGAGCACTGTGTAATATAAGGCAGGAGAAATTAAGTGCATGCAATCGATTTTCATTTGCACATCCAAACAGAGCCCCGAGGTTATGAGCAGACAGCTTTGGAGACATGTTGTCATTTTCGGTCAACGAGGCAAGTTTACTGTGTTTGACTGATGAATAACACATTATTTTTGTCATCACTGACTTTTAGAACGTTTTGAGACCGCCAGTATTTGATATCGCTAAGGGACATGAACAGACTGAATACAATGTCTTCTTTTTTTTTTTTTTACCTTATTTTGGATTAGGTGTGGCTGACTGCGCTTTGACCCCCATGTTTACTGAAACCTTGGACATTTAAAAACTGTGAGCAATGTCCAAAGTTTCAGTAAACATGGGGGTCAAAGCGCAGTCAGCCACATCGTAAAAACACATTTTATCAAAAGAGCAAAAAATACTAAGATTCTTTTCTCTCTACGTTATTTTTAACTAGTTTTTCACCTGTCGACCTGCCACGGCCACAGAATACAGTCAGAATGTTCCATGCTTGTACAGATGTTTCTTGTAGTTGGTCATCAGGTTAGCTCATATCTCAGGAAGGATTTTGGGCTGCTCCTCTTTACAGAAACTCTACATCTTTGGGTATCTTGGCTGCTAAATGGCAACTGAAAGCTTCAGCTGCCCCTCAGATTCTCTGTTGATGTCTCGAAAAATTGCTAGGCCACTCCATGACCCTAATATACTTCTTTAGCCACTTCTTTGTTGCCTTGGAGGTATCTCTTGGGTTACTGTCAATGCTGAAAGACATGATTTTAGTTTCAGGTGACCACAGAACTTTCTCCCAAGCTTTCTTTGAATTTAGGGCTGTAAACAAACCAAAGGCCTGTACATGTGCCTTCTTGAGCAGGGGAACCTTTGGGGCGCTGCACGATTAAGAGAAAGGCAGAATGTTGAAATATGCCTTCATACGCACATGTTTAAAATCTTTCCTCCAGACAGTTCTTTGAAAAATGCTGATAAATTATCACAAATATTAATATTGGAATATTAATTTACTTACGTGATTATAGAAATTGCTAAAAGCTCACAGCTCTGCACATTTAACTGCATGTAAAATGTCTCAAAATACTAAAATGTACAAACGTCATATATATAAAAATTTGTTATGAAATTGATTAAAAGTTAGATCATGAATATCTTATTTTCATTAAATTATTGGCCATCTAATGATGTAATTTTTTCTTATGTGTTTACTATTGTTTTGTGTGGCCACCAAAGGGGTACAACCTGAAAGCTATGCATGATGGTCAGGTTATACGATGCCTCAGTGACCTCTACTATACGATCAGTGTAACTTCACCTTCAAAAGTTTAAACTTAGTGTTACCGACAGTGTATCAAAGGAAATGTCAGAGAGTCTCAGCTCATACCAACGCTTTCTTTTCTTAAAACAGTCTTCAAGATCAACACCGCACAACTGCCGGGATCAAGAAGAACGCAACAAAACAATATGTGGTGTGAGCCAACCTGTGTATCGCAGCAGATCCTCTGTGAGTCATAAAACATCCCAATACCATCCTAACATTTCCAGTCTTAGCTGCCAGCTTCTCCTCTGTTAATGTTTTCATCTGTGAATCAGGCCTAACATCTTTTTCATTTCTTCCCACAAAAAGGCAACGTTTCAATCTTCTTTCCATGTCATGCATAGTTATGAGTGGAATGACAATATGTCCATGGTAATTGAAGCAAAAAGGTACAACAATCTACCGCATAAACGTTTTATCTAAAATATTTACTTTGATATTTACAAGAAATTTCTTTTTCATGCTCAGTGATAATCAAGACTCAAACAGGACCAGCATCCTCACGAAAAGTATCCCTGTGCACTTTGAAATTAAAATGATATTAACAGTGTAAGTATCACTATTCACATACAATATTATGTGTATCCTTATGTTTAATGTATTTCTGCACGTCAGTATTTGTACAATTGTTCAGCTGCATGCTGCGATCATCTTTTCAGGAATCAAGACAGCACTACCTATCTGAACTTCACCTCAGATGACACTGCACCTAAAGAAATGAATATTACATACAGGGTAAGACACCTAATGGCTCTGCAACAAGAAACCATCCAACAGAACTGGTGATCAATGATCTCATTGAATACTTTTCCTTTCAAGATACAGTTTTTAAAGGATATTCACTGATAATTATTAATGTATGTTTTTATCTACTAACCAGCGAGGTAGTGAGAAACTTTGTCATTCTGCTTTTATGTGGTAGAGGTATGCAAGAAATATCAACAAGCAATCATCAGTAACTTTTCATGGGGTCACTTGCTGTTTTGGGTCTCACATCAGATCAGTTACCCTCACCCAGGTGACCCAGCTGGGTTTGATCAGGCCCCGACTCGTGTCTCAACAGCAATCCAACCTTCTTAATCCAAAGCCACCTTGTGGCTTACTTTGCAGCTTCGCCCCCGAACTTCATGGCCATCCTCTTGCCATGAAGTTTTAACAGTTTGCTTCGGGAACTCTCATTAACTGTCTTCAGCGCCTGTTCACATCACATTTCCCTAGCCAATAAAAATACTCCGGATAATCCTTATTTCTAACTCTTACAGTGAACAAAACTTGCAAAATGAACTTAATGTTTTATTCAGTGTGACACAAAATCAGTGATTAGCCTATCAATAAGGTGTATCCAGAGTTCAGGCCCATTCTTCCATAGACTGGTTCTATAGAACCAGAAGTATTTTTATAGCCCCATGTATCGCCCCCTGGTGGTCATTCAAAAGAATGCAGGTTTAAGGAACTTCGTTGGCTTCGCTTTTCAGACCCAGAACCCACGTCCACCTGTTATACTGTCTGTGGTTTAGACCAAGCCTCAAGGGGTCATTAGAGGAGTTGATGGTTTTCCCATATTAATTTCATTTTTCAGCTGATCAATCAAAAATTTGTGACAATGGTCCTAAAGCAATATTGATAATGTTCTTGCCAAACTACACTAACTGGTTGTAACTGACGGATATGAGGGTGGCATCAGTATTTTCATCTCATTCTCATCAGAAAACTGAATATTTCCTGATGTATTTATTTAAAATGACCATTTTGTGTATGACCATTTACAGATAGATAACACTGGTTTTAAGGATTTTCCTGCCAACATCACCCTGGTCTTCCCAACTGAACTGGAGCATAACTTTGAAATGAAAAGCTATCAAGTCTTTGTCAAGGAGGTAATTTTGTGTCTGAACACTTCTCGGTCATACTGTTGCTCCACATGAAAATATAGAGCATTAAAGCTGACCATACTTTTTCTCTTTAAGAACAAAACACAGTGCACAGCCACTACTAACCAGAAATTTAAGGTAAGTACAACAAATGTAATAAAATATTGAGGTCTTGTAAAATTATTAATACCTTAAAAGGAAGCTGTTTTGATTTATTGATGCTTGGACTCTATTAGACAAGCTTTACATGATGCACAGTTCAAAATAATCCTTATCTTATAAATGACTTTGCAACAACCTCTCAATTCATCCTCCATCTAAAACAAGAAGCTTTATCTAATTTTCTTTCCCTTAAGCCAACTTTCTTCTGATTGGCTGCCCCTCACAAACAGAAGGTTTGAACAGCTGGTGCATGGTTCTTCTGTACTGACAGTATTCGGTAGACAAACTATCAGGGACATCAAACTGAGTGTTTAGAGAAGTTTAAACTCTTGTATACTTCCAACTGTACTGATGTCATTTGAAACTTGGACCATGTTTGATATCAGTATCCACAATTACTACAGTATATCTATCACAGATGAAGAAGTAATGAAAAGATTAATATGTCTCATTTAAAACAAAAACCTGTTGGTTGTGTTCCAGAACTGCTTACCAGAAAATAAGTGCGTGGCCATGGTCTGCAACACTTTCAATTTGAGGAACTATACATCTGCTGAGTTTACAGTGTCGGGAAAAGTCCACTTTAAAGACCTCACAGAACAGGCAGCCGTATGTACTAACTAAATACACACAGAATACACATTACATATAAATAATATATTAAATATCCAAAATGATAATTACTATTAATTAATCTGGTCTTACTTTACAGAAAATTGCTTTTCTGAAAAAATACACTGGAGACAGCGGGAAGGTTAAATTTGTAAGTTCTGTACATGTTGGCTATGACAAGGCTCGGTATGTGCTGAAATATCAAGAGGTATGTTTGATTTTGACCACAACATATTTCTGTCATTGCTTTTTCAGTAAACCTAATTTATTATATCTATTACCCACAGAATAAAGAGAATTTGACACAATTCCAATTTCCTACAAGAAAGGTACCTTCAGTCCTCACGTGAATAATTAAAACTATTAGCTAGAGTGATGTTAAAAATAGTAAGGCACTACTTTGAAATCTTGTGTTTTTTCTGCCAACAGACTGAAGTTCGGGTTGATTTCTTTATCCTACCGAATAAAATGCTGATCATTTTAACTGGAGCTGGTTTGGGACTCTTGCTTCTGATCATAATCACAATCATCCTGTTTAAGGTGAGCGTTTATATTCAGCCTGAAGACTGGTATCTATATAATAAGTTGTCTGAATCTCCATAACTGCATTGAGAGCACCAAATTGCTGTTTGGTCTATGGATTCTAATGATTCTGTTTGTGTTTGTCACAAGCTCGGTTGCTTCAAGAGGAAAAAGTTTGGAGAAGATGATCTTCAGGATGACACCACTTTAATACCGTTCCCTGCTGCAACTAATGAATCTGATAAATTTTCCAATGATAATCAAAATCAGGAAAAAGCCCTTCTCCTCTCCTCTGCTCCCACTAAGGAACAGATCAAACAGTCAGGCACTGATGATAAATCTGATCAACCTTCTGAGGAAAATAAGGTTCATGATGATGGTGCTGCTGAAACGGAGGAGAAAAAGGATGAAACTACTGTTATCATTAACGCATAAAGTGAAGCAATAGTGTGAAGATTTGGAATATACATTTGTTAGTCTGTTCTAATCTGCTTAGTGACAGTTTAGCATAGTTCATGACTGAAAACAAGGAGAAAATTACTAAAATTTTCAACCAGTCTCTGTCCAAAGGTAGCAGAATATATCTACAAACCCATATGATGAACAATATAATTAGTAAACAACTTCTCCTTTTTAGTGTCTTTTTTGATTTAAACAGTGATTCTTGCCATGATTTATTTATTTTTTTTGCTTATGAGCCGGACCATGACATACTTGATTTAGGGTTATGATATCTCCGGGCTGAATCCCAGAAGAGCCCCCATATTTTTTATAGTCTTATTATTCTTCATGAGCCATAAAAAAATAAACCAGAATATACAAAATTATTAACAGTGTTACCAGCGTGTCAGCAGGTCGACTGATGTTCAAATGTAGTACAAGTTTTGAATAGTGTAAAATCTAAAGTAGCAAGACCAAAGTGAACAAAAACATGCAACACAAATGCTACTGGGAGGACAGAGAGATCAAAGATGGAGCCAGTCCGCTCTTAAATTCATCACAGGGAGAGACCAGGTGCTCCCACTTACACAGAGAACCACAACTGTATAGAAATGAAGCTCAACCAAGCTATCTAGCGCCAGCGTCACATTTAAAGAGGAGGAAATAGGAATTTGACATAAAGAAAATCTAAATCAGATTTTTCAGCGTTGGTTTTACATGTGCAGGCTGTCAGGTCTATAGGCCCTGATGCAGAGATGCAGGATTTTTAACTGAGTGCTGATAACAACCCAGGTGGCTCTTCTGCACTTTAACCCAGAGGAAGCCTCATCCATGTTTTCCAAAAAAAGTTCAAATTTTGATTTGCATGGCTACAGAAGAATTTTCCACTTTCCCACAGTGCATTTTAAATGAGCCTTGGCATTTCTGGATTATGTTCACATGTGGTTTATTCTTTGGATGAGAGAGCTTTAATCTGCATTTTACAACGATTTCTGTAAGGGTTCCCGAGCCCATACACCGATTTCCATGCCAGAATCATGTCATGCAAAAATATAGGTGTATGAGATTTACAAATCAGTGCATTTTATTTATATTTTGCACAGTACTCCCACTTTTTCTGAATTAGGTTTGTACATCCCATGCAATAATTGTGGGTTCAGCTTCATCAATAAAAAGCCAAAGACATTGGACATGAAGCTGAATATGCATCAAATGGATCGGCTTTCTACAAGTGTTCAGTGGTCACAGCACAGGAAAACATCAACAAGTTTATAGACAACGCCATGAAGGAAGCACTTCTGTTTAATATTCTGTTGAGATGTGACTAAAGATTCATACCTGTAGCAATCCATAGTTCATGCAGAAAACCAAGGTTTAATACTTGTTCATGTGACTGATTTAACATGCTTAATAATTTCCCCTCTCTGCTAATGTCAGTAGCCTGCCATGTATTCCCCATTAATGCACATTATTTACATTTTGATACACTGTAATATTTTTAATAACAACTATATGAAAAGGCTTTGCTGCCTTCTGCACAGGTATTTATTCAAAAAGCACTTCTTGTATGATATCTGACTAAGTGTTAAATATGTTGATTTTTGTAGAATAATTTTAAAAAATGCAGTGTGTAAATTTTGATTAATAGATTCTGAGCTCACTAAATGAGGTAATGTGAGGGAGAAGATTTTTAGTTCATTACAGACATGAAACATAAGTTTAGGTGGACAAAAGTGTTGATAATAAAATGTTTACAGGCTGGATTGACAATAAACATAAAGAAAATTCCTCCTTCATAAATTAGATGAGTTGAATTAGATAAATTAAATGAGTTCAAATTTGAGGTAATATCCAATATTTAGAAATTGTGAATGATGTTAGGAAAGCAAGAAACCAGTTTTAAATGTAGATAAATGTAAATGAAATGTAGATATTAAAGGGTGGAAAACAACACGTTCCTTTAATTTCACCAATAGTCTTCTGTTGTTTGCGTATTTATACATTTAGTTTGCTGTCAGTGTTTTAAAGTTCTTGCTTTTTGTACACTGTTAATTTCCATTAGAATATAACCTAAGATCTCTATCCATGTGAACATGAATTATGACTGTTTTCTTTTTTTTTAATTCTGTATCTAAGTAAAAGTGAAATAATGTTTGTAAGATAAACATATACACAAACCACCTTTGTATCTGCAAATGAATAAAGATAATTTTCCATGTCATAGATGCACTGACATGTAAATTGGATGTAATGTCTCTGGTGTATGACTAATTAAATCCTTAAACCACATCATTTTGGTGACACAGAAAACTCAAACTGTTTCCTTCTCTTGCTCTGCCCCCTGGTATTCATCTGAACTTGGCCAACTTGTGATATGGTCAATTGTTCTACTTGCATTTTTTCTCCTACTCAACTTTTATCTTCTCTATCCAGTTTTGAACGTCCTAAAATAATTCAGCTATCTTCTATTATTAGTAAGTTAAAGTCATCATCGTGTAAATTTGATCCACAGCTACACACCAGTGCTAACTCAACCAAACCAGAATTACAGTTCACTGTTGAAGTTCTGATGTAGGCACCATGATACAGTGTAAGTCTTGCGCCTTCCTTTCCCGATGCATTATGGTTGCTATGACGTTGGGAACTAGAACGGGCTATCCCCCCTGTCAGTGTGGATAGCCCTGACCACCACCCGACACACAATAATGTCATGAGAGCATATTTTTAAAAAGCGCTATGCAAACATGGCCAATAACTTTCATTCTGATGATCTGCTGAATAATTTGGACACAAACAAAGTTGGTCGGTGAGCCAGTGTTTATAGTTTTGTATTATTATTGAAGTTTGATTTTGTCATTATCATTTCTAGTCTTCTGCTTCCTGTGGTCCATGGTTGCCGTCTCCCCTGGTCAGGTCTCTGTGTTGTTTCCTGTTTTACTTTGAAAGTCTGTGTCCTATGTCAGT
>VOQK01000004.1:0-19234 GCA_015052645.1 Benitochromis conjunctus | reverse complement strand
GACTGGATACTGAGGAAGAATAAACTACTGTCAATGAACTAAGGGTTACTTAACTTAAGAGCTGTGTGTTGTTTTTATTGGACGGGACCGGAGGATGATTTACTCCAGGCTTTATGTCATGTAAAGTTCAGAGACTTTGGACAAGAATTAATGAAACATCTGTGATATGTTAGAAATTCAGTCTCAGAATATTTTTTTCTGGGAGATGATCCAGAGTTAGAAGAAGAAGATAAACATAGAAGAAAGTGGTCCAAAGCAGCGTCACGACAGGCAGACTGATCCTCGTTAAAGACGCTGCTCACTTTGGAAATTTGTCAAAGAGACGATTTGGAAGAGCGGATAATTAACAGACATTTTGACTTGAGCTGTGTCGAAACTGGAAGCGACATGGCGACTGAAGACCATACAGACTCAGCGAGATTTCCCTGCTTCAAGCGGCTATAAAAAACAGAAAATAACCCGAGAAACTTTTCTCAGCTTCCAGGGGATCGCCTCAAGTGACCGCCAATGAGAGCACAGGCAATGGCTGATTGACATATAACCTGACAGTAAATATATTAGTGGGTTACCTAGGCAACTGCAGCCTGGAAATGTCTGCAATTGACCAGCAGTCACCGTCAAAGCAAGCTTTAGACCACAAGGAGTGGACGCAGCTTTACCTACACTGAATAAATCTGTTATATATGATGAAATATCCTCACAGATGAGAATAAATAAAAACTGTTAATGATAAAAACAAGAATAGATACTATACAGTGTTCCCGATTGTTTCTAAGTGCATACATTTGTAACATTTTAACCACTAAGTTCCTGCAAGCTTTGGATTTACGGACCGTAATCAAAGGTTCGGGCACTTTCCTCACCGTAAGAACTATTTTGGCAGTGAAAAACAAATCTGCCCCCAAAACCTTTCTGGGTTATAGCATCATCACAACAGGAAGGAATTCTTTGTACAAGTCTTAGCAGCAAACAGCTGAAGGGCAAAGTGTCCATTTAAGGTCCTGATGAATGATGCGGTGAGCCTTGGGGAGGCTCTCTAAGCTGGATTACAGCAGACGCAGTGATAACGATGCAGTGAATGGAGATGCTGCTTGAGTCAGCACACAGAGAGGTGGTGCAGCCACAGGGGGAAACAGTTAAGAGGCTCCTCAGACGGGAGGGCTCGGCTCACCTTGACGTTGACATTCTGGTCGAAGCCGTCCATCTGATTGAGAAGCTCGAGTAAGATTCTCTGCACTTCCCTGTCAGCTGCAGAGGAAACGGCGAGGTTAGACAGTCGCTTACAGGAAAGGGTCGGAAAACATGACGTATAAAAGTCACGCTGTTTCGTACCTCCGGTCTGTGCATCGAAACGCTTTGTGGCGATGGCGTCAATCTCGTCGATGAAGATGATGGCGGGGGCGTTTTCTTTCGCCAGCCGGAACACATCCCTCACCATACGAGGACCTTCACCCAAATACTTCTGAACAAACTCTGAGCCGACCACACGGATGAACGCCGCTGCAGGCAGAGAGAAAATGTGCTCACAATCGGTGAAACCGATATAAAAATCACACTCAAGTGTTTAAAGCCTTTTCAAGTTAAAGGATGTACATCACGTCCTGCTGCACTTACCTGTAGTGTGGTGAGCCACGGCTTTGGCCAACATGGTCTTACCGCAGCCTGGAGGTCCATACATAAGGACGCCCCTGGGTGGGTCGATGCCAATCTGAGGAAAGAGACGGTGACCGAGTGGTTATAAAAACATGATAAAAAAATAAATCATGTACGATGGTACATGATTTATTTTGTTTGTTTTATTTATTTTACTTTGTTCATATTGTTGCACAGTCATTATTGACAAACATCTTCATGCATTTATGCCCCCTTCTGGCAGTAGCTGTGTATTACAGTCTACCAGTAGCAGATAAAAATAGGATTACAAATGTATTTTAAAGACAAGAAAGAGTCCCATAAACTATTTGCTTTAAATATACTGTATTTACTATGTGAATACAATGACTGGTCCTTTTTGTCCCATGTAACACAAAGTCTCTGAGGCATCAGATGTGATGGAGGGAGGGCTGAATCTGACTGAGAATCTGAGGAAATCACACAATCACACTACATATATATTCCCCAGTGATTTAGTCTTTTATTTTTTTTTTTACTTTAATGGAGCTAACATGTACAAAATCAACACGTTTTATTCAACAGCGACCGAGATCATAAACCTATCAGATAAGTTTTTATTGAGGTCAGAGATCAGATGACCAGTAAGTTCATTCTCTCATATACTTCTATACAATAATGCCCCTGCAGGTCATTAGAAAGAATGAAGGTTTACACTGGCTTCACTTTCCAAACGCAGGCACAACGTCCACATTTTACATACAGCCTGTGGACAGATGTCACGTGACCAGTTTGGAGCATGTCTAAGAAGCATAGACATGCTCTTTATTAGACTGCTGGACAATCACTGTGCTCAGTGCTAATCTCATTTTAAAATGTCAAAACTGCCTGTGAAAATGACATTTGAATATCTGACCTGTTTATAGAGCTCAAAGTGTGTGAGAGGGAGCTCCACAGCTTCTCTGACTTCCTGCTTCTGAATGTCCATACCGCCAATGTCGGCGTACATCACGTCAGGCTTTTGGTCTGGAAGCAGAAACACACACGAGTTAAACCAGCTCTGATGTTTAAAGTGAACGTGCCAGCTTCACATATTTTTAATGAGCTGCGAGTGCAGACATAAAGAAAGCTCCAGCCCACTGTGATGAGTCTCCACGGCAGCACTTGAACATGTTAAAGCCCGAAGTCCTCGTACCTGACGTCAGCATCATGATGCTGCTGTCGGCCTCCGGGGGGAGCACGTCCACCAAAGCGTTGCTGTGCTTGTGTAAGGCCACCGAGGCGTTGGGCTTCAGCAGCTCTCTGTCGATGGTGCTCAGGATCCGCACATAGTAGTTGGACCCTGAAAGGTTGACAGTGGGGAATAAGGAGGAGGAACAGGGCTCATTACACATTTAAGGCGTACACGCCACACTGACTGACGCCACATGAAACATCTCATCCAGCTTTTCCCAACAGACTATGAAAGCCGGAACATGATAAAGCCTGTATGCATCATCTGCAGCTTCATTCATTTATAATCTATGGCTTTACTTATTTATCATACTGTCAGGTTAAAGGGCTCGCTGAAAGGCAGCAAAAAACTATTAGTACTTATTTCCATGTGATGTAATACTCCATTTATGCCAAGAGACCCCTGAAATCCTAATCAGACCTTCAAGGTATGAATGTTGTAGTCAATGTTTTCAAATATCATACAATTTGTTCTGCTGGCACCACAGGGCAGTCTGATGACGAGGACACAAGTCTGTTTCATGACTGTTTCATGGTTTAGTAGATCTATTAAAGTCTGTATTTTTGCCCCCCACAGTACCTGTAGTGGAACCAACAATAGCTGTGTTCTGGTCGACAGCTTCCAGGAACTGGCCAATGACGAGAGGGATGCTCTGTATCCTCTTCACCTCCTCCTGAGCATGCAGGAACTCCTTCTTCAGATTCTTTTGCTCATCTTTGATGTACTCCTCCTGCACCTCCAGGAACTCCAGCTCCTGCTGCAGCTTCTGCAAAGACACAGCAAAAAAGGAGAGAAGTGAAGCAGTGTGAGAGCCTGCTGGAGACGATGGTGGAGCTGCAAGTCACATCTGCAGCTTCTATACCAAAGGCTGCTTGCTTAAAACAGTCACAATAATTTTACCTGGATTATTTAACAAGACGATTAGAAACAAAAATTTGAATTCAAATGAAGAAAGACGTAAGGGTGCTGAGGGACACAGTAAAGCCCTGAGTAGAGGACGTTTTTGACTGTAAACATTGTCTTGCAAGGACGTCCAGCCCATAGTAGCACAGGTCGTTTGTCCTAACTGCACACACACTAAGTGGAATTCTGAGTACGAAAATCTCTCATTTTTACAGTCGGGTATTCATTTTTACAGTGAAAGAGCAGATTTTTTCTTTTTTACTTGATTCTATGAACATTTTTGAAATTTTGTTGACAGCTCTGAAACCAACCTTTTTTGTTCAGCTGAGAAACACCAAATGTTCCAAAGACTAAAGCAACTGTTATTAAACATGTTCACCCTGAACATCCTCTCTACACTTTAACTATTGATACTGGTGACTGAGGCATGTCGGAGTCAGCTAAATAACAGCGGTTCCAAATAAGAAACAAACTTTAGCATTAGTGCTGGTATAAGTTCAAAAGAAGTTGAAATAGGAAACTAAGTTTTTGTTTTTAAATAAAATCTTTCAGCATCTCATACTAAGCCCTCTGAGCTCATATATACATATGTAATTGAAATGTCCATAAATACAGATGCACCACTCACACCAGAGTGTGCGTGTGACAAGCTGAATTGACACCGGAGTGCAACACATGGCAGCGGCCGTGACACTATTTCTCATTGGGCCAGTCTACAAGCCAACATATGGGCAAGATAATGAACCCCAAGTTTTGAATGTGTGCATTAAAAGCACTCAGGTGTACATATGGGTGAATGAGGCAAGTTGTACAAAGATATATAAGAACCAGTCCATTTACCACCTGCTTAACGTTCATTGCAACCTCCTATAGAACCAACAGTGCCCCATCACCATAGGAGGATTTTTCAGGACTCCTGTAGTCCTTTTACCAAAGTGGACTCATTTAACTGTGTGTAAATCTGTGAAACGAGCAGATAATAAGACCTTGTATCTGGTGTACAGGTCCTCCAGATCTTCTGGTTCTGGTGCCAGGAAGGAGAGTCCCGTCTGAGGTCTGGAGCTCAGTACCGCCGGCATGTCTTCCTGTGAAGGCGACAATGAAAACACAAACATGTGGAGTTACAAACAGGCCTCAGCATTCAGGGACAAATCAAAGATCACAGAGACCCGCATAGCAGCTGCTTTTCACAATCATCACATTAGCTACCTTCACAGCTAGCTACCAATAACTGACCACTTTTCGGCGCAAAAAAACACCGAGTTCCACAATTAAACCATCATCTGACTAACTGACACACACATTTACCGAGAACAGATTTACAAATTCCTCACATACTTGGAAACTAATCATTTTCCTTAAGATCTGCGAACGCGATGCTAACGTTAGCGGCTAACTGGATGACATAGCAGCAGCGCTGAGAATGAATCGGCAGGTTTACGTTTCACCGTTTAAACGACCAACAAAACAAACTGTGACACACACACACGCTGACAGACACACTCTAACACGTGTGTTTACGAAAGCCCATCACACAGAATTCAATGAAAGAAAGGGAAAACCGGGGAAACCGATTCTTACTGGACTCTTCTCTACGGACACAAAATCCTCCATCTTCGAGTTTCTTCTTCCTCTACGGCTTCCGTAGTGCTTACCGGCGGTTGGACAATCACTGTAGAGGTGAGTTACCGCCACCTGCTGGAGTGGAGTGTAAGCTTTCCAAACACCAACCAAGAAAAAAAAATAAATAAAATGCTGTCTGTAATTCAAAACTCCGACTTAAAAACTTGAAGTTTCAAGAGAGATATTTCAGTGTTTCGACTCACTGAATCAAAACTGTGAGTAATACGAAATGTGCTATTTATACTAACTCAAAGTTTCGAGTTTTAAACAAAAGTGTTCAGATAAGGCCAATTTTTGACTTAATAATTTGAAATTTTGATTTGAAGTTGAAATTATGACATACCCATCCCAAAACTTTGTGATAACTCAAAATTTTGACTCAGCTTTGCCTAAAAAAATTTTTTTTTCTGTGACAGAAACAAATACACATAGAAAATAACAAACAGACAATTAGCAAATTCTTTCTATTGGGCCTGTTTTTCTGTTAATTCTTACTGACAAGTTGTCAGTAAGCTTCATTCTTTCTTCTACTAAATTGTTTTTACATTTTTAGACATTTTTTATATAACTTAAAACATCAGCTGGCATCAATAATATGGCATTATGAGGTCCAGAGTAATTATTTATTAAATACAAACTAAATTAATTTAAGCAATTGTTCAGTTATGTTCACAGAAACTCATCACCTTCCACATTTGAATAAGAACTCTGTTGTTTTTTTGAGATATTTGTCTGCCCTACTTATTGTTAATGCTGATAAACATTTTAACACACTGAATGAAGCTTTTGTCACAGATTTGCTGGAACTTTTTGAGGCTAGTTTTTTATTTTTATTTTTTATTAAATATCCACAATAAAGGCTCACCTTGTTAACCCCAGTTCTGCGTCCTATAATCTGCTTTTGGGTCCGGTTGCCTTTCAACCACACTGTGATTAAAGGTAGATTAGATTTAAAGTGTACGCTTTTTTGTTTTTTGTTTTTTTTACCAGTTATTCCCTCGGGAAGCACTCGGTGCATGTAATAAGTGTCCCAGTGGGATCATATTTATTTGGATTGCACTGACTAAAAAAGCACCTGTAAGTTTCCTGTTGGTGAGACTGAGTTTTAGGTCAATGCTATATTGCTGGCAGCTTGCACTACATGACATCTGCCAAAAAACATCTGGATGATGACTTAGGAAAATATTTTCTTGTGCACTCACTAAAAGCTAAACGTTTTTGAAGGTTTGAGTGCTGATACATCTGCCATAAAACTAACAGCATTTCACAAAGAGAACATCACAGCAGTAGTCAGACATGGCGGAGAGATGGTCTGGGCCGCTTTGCTGTAACTGAGGGAACCCTGAATTCTGCTGTCTACCAGAAAATCCTAATGGAGGATAGACAATGACCAGAAACACCAGTAAGTCCACCCCTGAATGGCTCATAAATCCAGAATGAAAGATTTGGAGTGGCCTTTCCAAAGTCTAGACTTGAATCAAGCTTTGACACACTGCAAAAACTCAAAATCTTACCAAGTATATTTGTCTAATTTCTAGTCAGAAAATCTCATCACACTTAAAATAAAACACAATCAGCTACAGAGTAACATGTCAGTGAGATATAGGAACTCGTTTTTAGACAGTGCATCTTGAAACTGGAACATTTTCACTTGTTCCATTGACAGAGTTTTGCACTTAATACAAGATGTTTTTGCTTGAAATAAGTGCAAAAAAATCTGCCAATGGAACAAGTGAAAATTCTCCATCTCACTTAACTGTGACTAAATTCTGCAAAGAAGAGTGGGCCAAAATTATTTCAGAGATGTGAAAGACTCATCACCAGTTATTGCAAATTCTTGATTACTTATTAGATTACCATTACATTTTCACACAAGGCCAGGTAAGTCTGGATAAACGTTATTCCCTTGATAAATGGTTGATCATTATAACACAGCATTTTTTTTTAAAGTCAGGTGATCTTTATCCAATAATAAAAATAAAGGCAACTTGCTAACTCAGCTAGCCAGTGTTAGCTGATAACATTGCAGTCCACACTCCCATCCAAAAAGGTCATCATGTTAGCAGCCAAAATGATAAAGCTGTAGCTTTAAAAGTGGACTTCACAAACCAACAGCTGATCTAAAGTTGACTCTGTCTATCGTTTATATACAGTCTTTGAGGAGGGTTTGCGCTGAGATCTGTAAGAACCAGTGAGAAACAGGCCAGTTTGAACTGGAGAAGCAGTATGGAAACAGAGCTAACACATTTTTAACCTCTTCTAAAGCCTGAATACAAAGTAGTTGTTTTTTTACATATCCTAACCACAGGTAGGTGTGCAGAGGCAGTCCAACACTGTGGCGGGCTAAAAATGTTGTTACAGGGTGAGTGGTCTTCACACCTCTGCAAACGCACAGAGCTAGTTATGCATCAATAGTTTCCATCGGGGTTCAACTTATTGGCTAAATGTCTGTGGGAGAGACATGGAAAAGTACAGCTGTGACTCAGCAGTGTGTGTGTGAGGACAGCGGGTTACTTAAAAGGCAGCCGAGGTGAAACTCATCAGCTTACTTGTATTCTACTTCCTCATTTGTCTATCAGATCTATCCCTTTGGGTTCAAAACATCAATATGAAGGTGGCAAGAATAAACTCCCCGTGGGACTCTCAGCATAAACCAGAATGAACGGCAGAGTTATTATAGTTGTGTATTTCGTAATCATCATTCTGACTTTTTCTTTTAATTCAGCTTCAGTTAGTTTCCAGAGTGCGTTTGTTCATTTTTAACATTTAGTTTGTACATGTTTCAGTGTTTCAGTGTTAGTTTTAGTCTTAAGTATTGAGGCAAGATATAGGAAAACCACATGTCCATCAAAGCGCCACCAGGCATGCTGGAATTACCGATTTTATCAAACTAAAACTAACGATATTTCCACCATATTGTAATTTTTATTTAGTTTCCTAAGTTCACAAAACTATTTAAGTTTTTCTCCAAAGCTCACCTGTTTCCAATCATCTGCTCTCCTGCTAAAGGTGGTGGAATTGACCTGCCTGTTTGGGACCTCCTCAGTGGAAACCTTTGCCTGACCTGTTGTTACCATTTTGTAAATTTGCTAATTGTTTTGACACACGTCCCACGTTTGAGTCTAAAACGACTGCAACCCTTACACTGAGACAGCAAATATGACTGAAAGTTGAAGTTTTTAGTCTTATAGTAAAAATGTCTTTCTATGAGTCTTGGGGTGCATTTATACCTGCCCTGTTTATTCTGTTTAAATCAAGCTGTGGTGTTTGATGTGAACACTGTAATCGTAATCGGGTGTGATGCTTTAGTGATGGTGATCTCGATCACAACAACAATTGCCTCAAGGTACTTTATATTGTAAAGTAAAGATCCCACAATACTAAAAACAAAGAAATCCCCAGCAATCATATGACCCTCTATGAACAAGTGTTTGCTGACAGTAGGAAGGAAAAACTCCCTTTGAACAGGAAGAAACCACAATGAGAATCAGTTTCAGGAGGGTGCTGCCACCAGCTGGGGGTGAGGGGAGGAAGACGGGACAAAGCCACGCTGTGAAATTAATAATACCTAATGATCACCCCCAAGGCATCCATCGAGTGTTATATAGACATACTGTAAATGAAAGTGTGTGTGTGTGTGTGTGTGTGTGTGTCAGTTCAGTCACTGAGTGTTCAGGACTCTGACGGGTCTGGCAGTGAGGGCCCGGATGCTCCGGTACTTCTTGCCAGAGGGCAGCAGGGTGAAGAGTGTGTGTGAGGGGTGTGTGAGGTCGTCCACTACGCTGGTGGCTTTGCGAATGCAGCGGGTGTGATAAGTATCATCCGAGATCAGCATGTTTCTCCAAGTCCAACAACACCTTTCTAGCCTGCTTGAAATGTGTAGCTGCAGTTCTCTGGATGTTCAGCAGAATCAGCCACAGAACCAGGAAAACTTCAGCTGTTCCCGGGAGTGTTTGCTCCTCCAGCAGCTCCTCCATCGTCCCTCTGATACAGAAGGACTGCTTCATGACGGAGACAATGAAACGTCTGTGAATCATTTAACAGTGTGGGAACGTTTCTGAGAATACCTCAGAGAATCTGAAACCCAATAATACAACAAAAGAAATGTGTTAGAGAAGTAGAAAAAGGTCTCTCTTTGTGTTGCACTGCTCAGTAAAAACATGCTGGGGACTGTTTTTGTGCAGATTGTTGAGTAGAAATGTGTCAAAAACAGGGAACACCGAAAACCCATCACAGTAAAAATAACTGGACTGGCTGTGACAGCTGATACAGGACGCATCCTTGTGTACTTCCTCCTCCTCCTCGCTCCCTCTGTTTCATCACAGTACCAGTTAACACGAGTCCTTCAGGCTTGAGGACTCAGTGAGGACTCACAGAGCACTGAGACACCAGGCTTGTAGCAGGCTCGTGTGCCAGTTACGCACTCCTTCTTATAACAGTACAATTTCCCAACACAAACTTGAGTAAACTGTGTTTGTGCGACTCACATAAGTGCTCATTTTCCAACATTTGAGTCTTTAAAACTGAAACTACTACAAACATGTACAGTAAGGTCAGTCACGAACATGACACTGTGCAGCCAGCAGTGTATCTGGTCCTGTGCAGCAGACTGACCCTTTAAGCCAACATGGGTGAGACATTCGAACAATGCTCAGAGAAAAGTGAAGTTTGAAGCTGTTAAATTTTCATGACAGCACAGTAAATGTGTAAACAGCTCAGAAAGCCTGAGCGTGAAACTCACTGGACCTCGGTGAGAGATGATTTCATCAACATGTTGGGCAGCAATCTCGTGCTACAAAATTAGTTTTGCTTTGTTTTATACCCCACACAGATACACTCGCTTCCACTCGCTTGCATGTTTTTTTTTTATATAGCAAACGTCTCGTTATGCTGGGAGGAAGTGACCCCCCCGCCCCCCCTGGAGTATTTAATCTACGAGCTGTCGCAGGAGGAAATCTATAGCCTGTGGTTTCAGTCAGGAAACATGTCAAACGTTGTTTCGTGTGAACGGCATCGTTGCTTGAATTTGTCAGAATGGGGGTGGATCATGAATGGTGCATCATGGATGCTTCTCTGCTTTGTGGTCTCAGGTAGACGCTTTATTTATTTTTATTTTTGTAAAATTTTGTGTTATTTTGTGATGAGGATCCTGAACTGCCTCTTAAAATATTCATGAACATAGTTCTGATTTTGTTTGTGGCAAGAAGCTGCGTGGAGATGTCTTAGCTCATCCTGAATAAGGGAATCATTTGGACTTATCATGGACGCTAATATCTAGAGTCTGGCATATGTTTTTGTTTTGTTTTTTGTAGAAAAATGATCTTTCCCTCTGCAGTGAGAGGCACAACTCATTTTAAACCAAACTGAAAGTTAACCCGTTTTTTTTCTAACTTTTTTGATTACTCATATAAAAAGCTTGCAGTGAATGAATCTATGTGATTTCTTAGCTTGCTCCTTAAAAGATTCTCAGGATCTTTCTCTGCATTTGTTTCAGAAGGAACTCTTTTTTTAAAAATGTACCTCTTCCTGTGGTTTAAACAGACATCTCTGCAGGTACCATCCAGTTTTAAACACCGACAAACGAAAGCTAAACAACAAGTTTTCACAAAGTAAAATTCAAACATGCTGGAATCATTTTGCATTTTTCTAGTTTTAGTCTGTTTTTTAAAAAAAATAATTTTTTCTTAGTTTTGGTGCCTACAACTAACTAAACAACCAAGTGTAAAATGAAACTTTTATAAATAATGACACACAGCTGACAATGGAAAGACTGAGTGCAAAATTAAAAGGTAACGATGATATTTTTATGGCTATATGGCGCCCTTTAATGGAATACTTACCTGATGGTCTGAGGAAAATCATAGTGAGAGCCCACTTTAATGGTAGGTTGGGTCTGTTAGATCAAATGTGCAAACGTGTGGTAGACACAAATATCTACTGTACAGTTACTATTTTCCTTTACTTGGCTCAGACTGTTTAGTATGCCGTTCTTTGTTTGTTTGTTTTTGTTTTTATTTTCGTTTTTGATTTTTGTTATGTCAAAAAAAAAGAAAAAAAGAAAAGATAATGACACACAAACTCAAGTATCACAGTTGGCATCCCCGTGACAGCCCACAGAGCCTAGTAGGTACAGACAGGGTGCTTCGTCAGTAATCGATAGTGGCTATTTAAAGGGATGAAAAGATCTGAAGCCTGTATGACAACAATCTCAAAAACATCATAAATATATGCACAGTTCTATAATCAACTACCTAAGGTAACTATAACATAAACAGGTGTATTTTTTTCCTGTTGTGTGAGGAATGCGAGGAGTGTGGTGAACCCAGGGGAGATGAAATTATTTTGGATGAATGTACTGAAATGCCTCCTAAAACAATGAAAATCTCAGAGTCAGCTGTTGACAAACATGCAGGGATACACTCAAACGATGGTCACTCATTTTTTCTGAGCTAATGTTAAAAGACAAACTCAAACGTTGTCATTTTAAGCCACATAAACAAGCCAGCTTTTATTTTTTCATTTATATCTACAAAGACAAACCACAGGCTTTTAAATTCAACAATGGATATAAGCTCCAGTTCAGATCCTTCTGCAACGTGCATTACATTAAAAAATATGAAAACAGACAGAAACTGTTTCACAGGTAAAAATATACCAATACTGTTTCTGTGATGACAATCCACCAAATCATAAAAAATGCAGGGACTTTTTAATTAAAGACAGAGAGGCATGAACACTGAATGAAGAGATAGGCCACCGTAATCTATCACAGGGTTTTTCTTTCTTTCAAGTTTTTCTTAGAGTAAAATGTAAAAACATTTATTCCTAAAGTAAAAGAAAACCAGTCTTGACTCTAATTAGGATTAGCAATGTGTATATTAAAGAAAAGCTTGTCATCTATCCATATTCTTAATTACTATACTAATACTATTCTAAAATGCTTTGTGAGCATTAACGCAGCAGTGAAATGCAGTCTAACGTTTGGCTTACAGTACGGAGGGAGCATGTGCATAAATAACAGTATCATCAGCATAGAGGTGTATTTCCGCTTCAGTGTTCTTTGGAAAAACACAGCTTGCTGAGATCAGAGGAGATTAGAAAGTTTCACTTGTGCAGCTGTGATGGGAATTACGCACACTCAGTGAACTTCCTGAGTGACAGTCAGCAGTTTAAATTCTAATAATTCACAGCTGTAAATCTGTTAAAGAGACTAATTGAAAGACCAAGCGTTTGTCTCTCATAGAAAGCAAAGTAACATATGCAATACTAAGAAATAAAAATGTAGCTTGGTGTGTTTATCAACACACAACCACTAGGAAGCTGAGAACCATCACATGCACCACTAGCTTTGTTTAGATTGTTA
Source organism: Benitochromis conjunctus (assembly GCA_015052645.1). Lineage (NCBI taxonomy): Eukaryota > Metazoa > Chordata > Actinopteri > Cichliformes > Cichlidae > Benitochromis > Benitochromis conjunctus. The sequence goes on along the minus strand of VOQK01000004.1, from coordinate 6,500 downwards.
GGCAAATGTAAACCAGCCCTAACACTAAGACAGTTGGTGCATATTAAGAGGTTAACCTCTCCTATAACTGTAAAAATGAAGGATTAAAGCTAATGTTTCTAACTGAAACATTTGGCAACAGGAGCGGTTGTATCAAATCGATGTAAACTGCTTTTTATGCAGGTCCCAAACTTAAACTTCATTCATCCACATACATATAAAGGAAAGAATCACATGAAAGTGTCACAGTCTCTTCAGTTAGAATATGTAAGGTGCTTAAAGGCTCTGTAAACTTGTTGTTTATGTTTATGCAACTGATTGGTTGTTTTTGTCACTTTCAGCAGCTTTTCCACTGGAGTTTTTGATGAGAAATTTGAAATGTTAAAAATACAGCCATTGTTGGGAAATGTTGCTCTATACTGTATATATTTTTGGGGGAAGTGAAAATAGAAGCCAGCATACGAGTAACAATGCAGATCCACTAAAAATAACGTCTTCCCAAAGTTCTTCTTTCAGTGATTTTTAAAGAAAATTCCTCAGTGTCACTTCTTGTTTATCAGCTCTTCACTAAAGCTCTTAAGTTCTTGAAGCATGACCAGCAGGCCGATGGTGACCCTCATTCATCTACAGGAAAACCTTTCTTTTAACTCTTCACCATCAATACAGACAAAATGTTTTTATCAGTAAAGAATTTTGGTGCTATAACAAGATGAAACAGTCTCCTCTGTTACATACGTAGTGTAATTTGGCACATGTGCTTTGGGTTTTGGAGTGAGTCTGTCTGTTGTGTGTTTGTAATACTGTATTTAATAATTAGCAGGTATCAGCTTTGTCTTTTTGTGCTGTATCCCTATTCTCACTCCCAACCAGTCGCAGAAGATGGCCGCCCCTCCCTGAGCCTGGTTATACCAGAGGTTTCTTCCTGTTAAAAGGGAGTTTTTCCTTCCCACTGTCACCAAGTGCTTGTTCATAGGGGGTTGTGTGATTGTTGTTTCTTTCTAGTATTGTGTTGTTGATATTTTGTTCTAATTACATACCGGTACTAATTACATACAATAAAAAACACCTTGAGGCAACTGTTGTTGTAATTTAGAGAAACTGGATGTAACTGAAAGTTCCACTAAGAGAGTTACTGTTGTTAAAGGGTGTGTTTGATACCAAACCATAATGTTTCATGGTATTTGGATTTGGTTCTAAGATTTTCTGTGTTTGTGTTTTGGATTCCTATTTTTTATTTCTCTGTTTTTTGGTATCTTTCATGTCTTGCTTATTAGTAATAGTCGTCTCCTCTGTGTTTGTGTTTCCCTTGTCTCTGACGTGTTAGTATTCCTGTCGATCAAACTTCTCTTTATTATCTGTTTTACTTTGAAATTTGTTCATGTTTTCATGCGTTGCATTAGTTTTGTTTCTTGTGTATCTGATTTTGTTGATTAGTTTCACCTCTCTCTCTCTGTCTCCTGTGAGGAGGGGTCACAGGGGAGGAGGGGTCCCCTGTGACCCCTCCTCCAATCTTTCCTGCATGGTCAACATGTCTGTTAGTTGTGCTCCTCATGCCTGCTTGGATTTGATCTTTTGGACTTTGCTGGTGTTTTGCCTTCTGCATCAGCCTCAGTAAATGGCCAGGTGCTTCTCCTTGTGCATTTGTGTCCCTCCATCAATATTGGCCCTCGAGTGGCTCACTCAACAGAAACTTGATCATTAAAATTTGGAAAAACCCTGCACGGTGCGTTTTGCCCCAGACTTCATTTAAAGCTGACCGTTCCTTATTATAACTTTATTTTGCATCCAGTAACTGAAGAGAAAGAGTTTTATAACATTCCCTCATGAGTCACATACTTACTGTGAATTTCAGCCGCACATGTTTATCAGACACGGAGGTATTTTTCTAGCGGTCTGAAATTTGTGTAGAAGGCTGTACTCCTGCTTTCCCATGACCACAAAGCAGAAGTTGGATCTTCCTACGAAGCTGCTCATTGGCTGGTAAAATACCCCAGTGATAACCACAGTCTCACATAATCAAACAGTGTGGTCTTTGATTTGTGTGTCCGTACTGCTGTCAGTGCATTCACAACCACTCACAGGTTTAAAGAGGAAGAAGGGCATTTCTGTGTCACACTGCCATTGGACATGACATCACAACTTCCTGTTTTTCAAAGCATGCTGTAAACTCTGTTTTTAAAGGCGATATATAAATAAAGTTTTTGATTACTATAGTTGTTTTTGACAGTTCATGTTTACTGGCTGTCTTTCAGGTGCTCTCTCATTGGTCACTGTTCAGCAGCCTCCTGTGCTCTCCGCAGCTCTGGGTCAGGATATCATCATGCCCTGTGAGCTCCGGCTGCAAGATGAGAAGCTCATGTCGCAGCCCATCCTCTACTGGTGGAAATTAAATGAGCTGGGTGGTGATTTCATACGGCTGATCCCCTCACAGACCCCGAACGCTAGCCGTGCAAACCTTCTGGACAATAACGGGACGTCAACAAACAAGTCAATGATTCTGAAAAGTGTGCAGTGGGCTGACAGTGGGAAGTACCGATGCAAGCTCTCTCTTCATACAGAGAGGAATGGAAATTTTAGGCAGAAAGGGGACACAACTTCCCTTGTGGTTTATGGTAAATACAAGGCAGAAGATTTTTTGTTTTTTCATTTTTTGCTTCACAGGGACGACCAAAGTAGTCACACGTCATAGTATTCTCATCTGCTGACTCTTCTGCAGTGTTTGGCTGACAGAGAGGAGGTTTACATTAGATTAGACTGTGTCAGGACACGTGCACGTGAACCATTTCCTCTGCAGAAAACCTGCAAAATATTGGCTTTGATTTCCTGCCACAAACCAGAAATCACTCTGTAAGATATCATTACAATTTATTAATCAAATAGACCGACAAGGAGACGGATAAGCTGTAAAATGGTTGCTGTGGCTTCCTGGGTGTTTGACGCCAGTAGGTAGAAATGTTTACAGCATTATTATTATTATATATTAATGTACGTCATTAACAAATCGTTTCCTCATTCACAGTATTTTTACTGTATTTTTGCCTAAATGTTTCAATTGATCTTGGAGACTATATCCAGTAGACAAATACTCTGCACCTGAACCATAAGAAGCCAATATCTCCCAGGGTTTATTGAAAGTTATTTAAAACAGGGGTGTCAAACATAAGGCCCGTGGGCCAGAATCAGCCCAGCAAATCTGGCCCACTGGACGGCTTCAAAAAATGTGAAGGAGGACATAAATTTTGGACTATTGCAGAAGTTTAAAATGTTTTCATGCTGACAAAATTCTTTCAGTTACTGGAGCATCATGTAGAAAAACTGAGACATCCTGTTGAAATTGCGCTTTTTTCGTTAAACACCTTTGCAGTAACAGAAAGGGGAGTTTCACTGGTCCAGTCCACCTAAGATCAAAGTGGGGTGTATGCGGCACATGATGTAAAATCAGTTTGACAGCCCTGATTTAGAGGCTCTTATTATTCTAAGACGTCACGTTAATTCAGAAACATGGTGCAGATTTTTCTTTCTCAGAAATGTGTGTGTGTGTGACTGTACATGTGTGTGCTCATATTTCAGGCACCATGGTCTTTAACGTCACCGAGCACGTTCCCTGCCTGCTCAGCTGCGAGGTCAGCGTGACACGGGATGCTGGATTTTCTTTGCACGTTTTTCACAATGGCCGTCGACTCCAAAATGTTACCGCAGCCCCAGGAGACGCCGGGGCCGCTCTGCCATACGTGACTCTCTCTGAGACCATACCTCTGCGGTGGCGTGGGAAATATGAGTGCCAGCTGCACCTGAAGGATGACGTGATTACAAAGAGCGTCTTCCACAGCGACCTGCCTGGTAATCGTCTTCCTCCTGATAGGAATCAGTGGCAGATTCTGAACAGTGAAAATTAAGATTCACACAATGTTTTTAACAGGAAACAGGAAGTAAGAAAAATCCAGAATTTCTGTGTGTGATTTTCTTTGCACACATGACTCTGTTCTCTTCCACTTCTTTAAAAGATGAGCTTGGCTTGTGGTTTTTTGAGGGGCACTGCAGTTTTGGACTTTATACTTTCTACAGTTTATTAAAGTTTTTGTTATTTCTTATTTCGCAGAATTTAAATGGTGAATTTATTAATATATGGTGTTATATTGTTGTAGTTAAGATACAGATTGGAGGATGGCTTCATTGAATGAACATGAGCTAATAATTCCTTAATGATGTGATTGAAGAGACATGCTTTTTCAGATGGTACGACAGGCCATCTGCTGATTGGATGCTTGGTGGTTCGATTCCTGCCTGCTCCAGTCAGCATGCCAAATATCCTTGAGCAAGATACTAACCCCAGGTTGCTTCTCTGATGCATCCATCGGAGTGTGAATGTGTGTGACCGGTAGACAGAAAGCGCTTAAGCATGGGTGTGATAGAAAGTGCTTTGAGTGACTGGGAGAGTAGAACAGCGCTGTATAAGAATCGGTCCATTTACAATTGACTTTGGGTCATCTAGTAACATTTTATGTGGCTTATTGATCCCAGCAGTTCAAATATGTGAGTTTCTTTCCCACGTAACTTTGAAGAGTGAAGCGGTCTGATAACCTCCTCTTAGAAATTATTTCTTTTTTATGTTTGTGCAGCTTTTCTTATACATTTGACATTTGTGAAATTTGACATATATTGACAAGTTGTTGTTTTTTCATAAACTGGACATTTATATTTTTGTAGATTTACTACATTTTTTTCAGAAATTATTTTTTTCCTTATGGTTGTTACGCCCCTCTTCAGCCCCTAATCTCTTTGCAGTGACAGTGCAAGAGTGTTCAGCTGTTGCTAACTGACCGCACCTGGTGAGGTGTGGATAAAGACATACCTGAGGCAGGCTTTTGGGGAGCCACACCAGCCTGTCTTAGTGCTAGCAGCTTTTTTAGCTAACTTATTATATCATTTAAAATAAAACCTCTTCTCTGTGAAATTCTGGTGTTAGTCTCCAGATTTATGTTGCCGTGTCATAACAATGGTAAACTTAGCAACTTTAATCTCAAAACTTCTTACTTTTAAAAAACAGATTTTTACCCCCTTTGCTTAGCCTCTTCAGTGGTTACTTAAGTAAAGGGTCTAAATACAAGGAAGAAAGTAACTACAGGTACGTTTTAGTATTCTAACCTTAATGCCTACCTGATTGACTCACTGCGCCATCTTGTGGTAAAACATTGACATTACACAAAAGTACAGCCTGGCTCTTTAACAACTTCCGGCGCTGTCTCTTCAACACAGTACAGATGTTTTGGAAAGGTTATTTTCTTTCTCCGTATGCTGGCGTCTTGATGCTTTCATTAAGTTTGAGAGGTTTAAACTATTTTAATGTGTAATATGACCTTTAAAGAGGAAGGTTTTTCTTCTCATTGGTTTCAGAAGTTGGAGAAGCTGAAAAAAATGTGTCCACAACATGTTCATCAGCGCTTCATGGTGAGTTTGTCATTTAACTTTAAATTTAAAACACTGCACTCGTGTGTTATTGATACTGCGATTAAACTTCACGCCAGGGGTTTTCTGCGTTTTGATTTCAGGGGTGTACCCAGAGCCGTGGTTCTTGTACGTGGCTCTCCTCCTGGTGCCCATCACTGTCCTCATAGGTCTGCTGAGCGCCATGCTGATGTGCAGATGACTTTATCAGCATCTGGCTGGTATGGAGAGGTGGAGATGGAGGTGGAGATCCAGTCTGTCTGGATAGAAGGTGTTTTACCAGGGGGTGTGCGTTGAAAACTTTTAGCTCCACCCTCTCCCTCAAGTTTTTCTCTTTGCCAAGCTGCCATTGTAAATGATACTGTTAGAGATCTGTCTTTAAATAAAGGTTAAACTGACTCACCACACTATTGTTTGATACAAACTAATATTTCAGTGCATACGTAAGTAAAACTGATTTATGTCAAACGTTTCACAGATAAAAATCACAAAGTGCTTCACAATAAAACACCAGAAATAAAAGTATAAGATGTTAAAGTCAGCCAGGACAGCCCAGCCATGTTTTTATCTGGCCATAATATCTGTTTGAGACACTATGCTGACAGTGGTCGTAAAGACACAGCGCTTACTTCATTAAATTCTGCTAATAGCTTCAGTTGATTTGGGGAAGTTTCCACTCATTTTTAAACACAGAGTTTTGATGATAAGCACCTTAAAGCGCACGTTTAGGCTCAGCAGCTGCTTATTAGACGCTCCTGGTTTGTATCAGCGTGTTAAAAGCTTAACCAGAGAGAACACCTGCCAATCAGCTGTGGCTCTAACTGTGAGAGTGAATTATTAATATTGTCATTGTTGTATGTTTAAAACTATGTACCCTTAGGTTAACTGTAAGAACAAAGAAATTCCTTTGTCCTTTAACCTTCTGCCACATGGCTGGGGGGAGGTTAAAGTTGTATTGACCAACTGTTCAACTGTTTCATGTAGGACTTCTGGCTTTCTTTGTAGATCAGAGAGATGTTTACTTCCTAACTTTATGGTACATCTGTGTTTATCTAGGGTTAAACCATATGTGCAAG